>JBBPBX010046275.1:6544-26654 GCA_038048925.1 Garcialebias charrua | reverse complement strand
ATGCGTGGGTTTCCTCCGGGTACTCCGGTTTCCTCCCACAGACCAAAAAACATGCTTGTTAGGCTGATTGGTGACTCTAAATTGACCCTAGGTGTGAGTGTGAGAGTGGATGGTTGTTTGGTGTGAGTGAGACAGGTCCCTCTTGTAAATGAGTCCCCGTGACTCAACGCGGCTAGCCTGTATAAATAAAGGTTGAATGAATGAATGAACTCCCAACGCACAGCCGGCAGAAATAAAATGAGCAGACCGCCGGCGAAGGGACCATCTGCGGGCGGGAGCTGCTGGGAGCTGCTGGCTTTTGTGGACCGTGGGTCCGGTCAGAAGTTGCCTCATACGGATAAATTAACTGGAAACACTCGGTGAACTTTGTGTATGTGTCTGGACTGGAGCAGCGATTGCTCCCAAAGCGCCGCATGCAACGAGCGGAGCTAAGCGGGCGGTGTGCCGGAGGAGGAAGAGCTATCATTAGCCTCGGATTCGGGTGGGCTAATGCTAAAAGGAGCTGTTAATGGCGGCGCGCGCAGACGGCTTTCGGTAAGTTATCTTAAGCTAGTACTAACAGTAAGTCAAATGAGTAATAAAAAAGAGCTAATTTTAAAACAACAACAGATTAGAGATACTGGCTGTTACATAGGGCGGAGTTAATGTAAACAGATTTTTGAAGGGCGTGGTCTTCAGAGCTCATTATCATGAACAGCCTGTTCAGAACAGAAATGAGAAAAGGCAGAACTAAAAAGGGGATATCTTATTATCTAAGAATTATTTTGTGCATTAAATTGAATGAACATGGTCTGGATAGCCCACAGACATACCATAAAAATTTATAAAACCAATATGTGGTCTCCTTTAAAGTCATAATTATGAGAATAAACGTAATAATTTTGAGTTTTAAAGTCATAATTATGAGAATAAACGTAATAATTTTGAGTTTTAAAGTCATAATTATGAGAATAAAAGTGATGATTTCAAGTTTTAAAGTCATTGTTACGAGAATAAAAGTCATAATTATGAGTTTTAAAGTCATAATTATGAGAATAAACGTAATAATTTTGAGTTTTAAAGTCATAATTATGAGAATAAAAGTGATGATTTCAAGTTTTAAAGTCATTGTTACGAGAATAAAAGTAATAATTATGAGTTTTAAAGAAATAGTTATGAGAATAAGTCATAATTATGAGTTTTAAAGTCAATTATGAGAATAAAGTCATAATTTTGACTTTTAAAAAGTCATAATTATAACAATAAGTCACAATTTTGATTTTTAAAGTCATAATTATGAGAATAAAGTCATAATTTTGAGTTTTAAAGTCATAATTATGGGAATAAAAGTCATTATAAGAATAAAAGTCACAATTTTGAGTTTTAAAGTAATAATTATGAGAATAAAGTCATAATTTTGAGTTTTAAAGTCATAATTATGAGAATAAAAGTCATAATTTTGAGTTTTAAAGTCATAATTTCAACTTTTCTAATTTAATTTCAAAGCTTGTCCCTTGCTGGACAGGGATGCAACTTCCTGTCAGACACCAGTAGTTTTCCTGCATAGCACATGGATTCATTCATTCATTCAATGCATGTCCCTCTGCTTTCAAACATCAATTCTTTTACATAAAAGGTATGTAATGTAAACATCGTTTCATCGCCACTTTATACAGCATTTAGTATCGAAGCCCATCTCCGCTATGAAATAAAAGCCCAACAGGAAGTCATAATTGAGTTTTAAACTCAATTACCAGAATAAAAGTCATAATTCTGACTTTAAAACTCATAATTGTGACTTTTATTCTCGTAATTATTACTTTAAAACTAGAAATTATTACTTTTATTCTTGTAATTATGACTTTAAAAGTCAAAATTAAGACTTTAAAGTTGAAATTATGACTTCCTTTTGGGCTTTTATTTTTTCTTTCATGGCAGAAATGGGCTTCTATATTTATCAGCAGATTTTCAGATTGTGATTTTAAATATAAATCCTCGTAAACCACTAATCACAGTGCATGAAGAAGATTTGCCGGTGTAAAAATGTGATATCTATTATGCCAAACCTTGATGAGGAACAACAAGCCATCCTTCATCTACCACTTCTCCAGACTTCACATCTTCAGAAACCTCCTCTTCTCCCCCAAAAAGAAGACGGCTGAGTCTTCTGAACATGACGGCTGGTTCCTGTCTGGATTTACTTCTTGAAAATGTTAAAATCCTACAAAAACAAAACACCTTTAGTTGTAGAAAACAAGAAAATAAAGCAGCTGATTGCGTCCCACACAGACTAAAAATCAACTCTGAGTGTCATGAGGAGGGCTGATACAATGACAGCCTTTCTTTATATTATTGTTCAAACTTTGAGCCGGTGCTGTCAGCTGACTGGGATGACCAATGACATGTCTGATTCTCTAAAAGGGTTGAAAAAAAAAAAGAGGCTGCCAACACCCCCAGACTTCCATTGTTGTGTCCATCTGTTTCTGAATGAGTGGAGGAGGGGCTTTTATTAAACAAGCCTGCAACAAAGACATTTGTAAGTTATTTTCTCAATGATGCCACAAATGCTGCGATTTAAACTATTTAAGATGAGATTTGTTGGTCAAGGAACATCTAATTTACATTCACTGTTTACATTTATTACTACTGTTTACATTTACACTACTTTTATATCTACACTACTGCTGATACATATACAGTATTCTCTGACTAGCCTTATTTAAGGATGCCCAATGTGCCTTATGTGCCTTACTGCATATGCCACTTTGCCTCTATACCAACATCAACTACCTCATACATATACTGTGTACATTAACTCATATGCTGCTTTGCCACTCTTTGCAAATGTCAATGCTAGAACCTTCAGTTTATTTTATAGATATACTTTTTATACTTTTTATACTACTATGCAAAAACTCAGGACAGTATTACACTTTTATTATTTCATTTTATGCTTATGTTCATTAAATGTTTAGTGTTTTAGTGTTGGTGTAAATTTTCATACTTTTATACTACTATGCAAAAACTCAGGACAGTGTTACACTTTTACTATTTTATGCTTATGTTTATTAAATGTTTCAGTGTTTTAGTGTTTAAATGGTTACTGTTGCACCGAGGGACTGAGAGAAACGCAATTTCAATCCTGTGTATGTCCTGTACATATTGCAGTTCTGACAATAAAGTTGACTTTGACTTTGATCTGCATTTACTGATCAGTCAACATGTTATGGCTGTTTTTAAATCTACATTATTATTATTTTTTACAGTAAAATCTCAATACATCACAGTAAAACTCCTGACACGTAAAAAAAAACTATCAGGAAATAAAATCTATACATACTGGATAAAATGCAGTTGTGTACAGTACTGTATTAGCCTGGTTAAAACCAGACCCTTGTCCTTCACTTCGCTTCGGACTAGGGTCTGGACTTTCTCCATAGAGAAACGATTCTTGCTGGAGGCGTGGCCTCTGCTGATGGCTGCTCCCCCGTGGTCTGCTGAACTTGACTTCAGCTCCGCCTCCTGCTGAATTTTCTCTCGCTGCCGTTGCATATTCTGTGTTTATATGTTAATAAAACGTCCTAATAAAATAAAATAAAACCATGGATCGCTGGTCCAACACACCAGAAGACCAGGAAATCTGATGGGACTCGGGCAGCAACTTAAAACCCGAGTTTAATTCTCTCGTGACAACCTCAGTCATTTCCTTGTTCATTTCACTCAGCGGAGGGAGAGGAGGAGGAGGGAGGAGGGAGCGATTACTTGACTTTTGGGGAAAAAAACCAAAAGAAAACTCCAGATAAGGGATTAAGAAGGGGAAATTAAAGCTGCACTATGTAACTTTGTAATGCAGTCTGTAACTTTTCTAACAATATATTTTTAACATATTTCTTCACTCTGTCACTATCTACTGACAGACTGATGTTAGACAAAGTAATCTCTGAAAAAAACTATAGTCCCCTTGCTTCTCTATCAGCATTTATAAAAACACTAAAAACACAGAGTGACCCGCCATTAACCAGCCAATAAAAACAGAGTTTGTAACCAGCCAATAAAAACAGAGCTTGAATTTGAATCAGCCAATAAAAACAGAGCTTGAATTTGAATTTCAGCAGAGCCTCCCCCTCAGAGCCATATATGGCTCTGAGGGGGAGGGATCAGAATGCTTTGCCTGTTGAAATTTTTTCTAAGTTCTGCACTCTACAGAAAGTTACACATAGCACCTTTAATACATTTATGTCACATATAAAACAGTCCTGCATCGCTTTGAATGAGAACATGCGAATTCTCGTTGGCTGCGCTCCCCCGTGGTCTTCTGAACTTGACTTCAGCTCCGCCTCCTGCTGAATTTTCTCTCGCTGCCTTGAATATTCTGTGTTTATATGTTAATAAAACGTCCTAATAAAATAAAATAAAACCATGGATCGCTGGTCCAACACACCAGAAGACCAGGAAATCTGATGGGACTCGGGCAGCAACTTAAAACCCGAGTTTAATTCTCTCGTGACAACCTCAGTCATTTCCTTGTTCATTTCACTCAGCGGAGGGTGAGGAGGAGAAGGAGGAGGGAGGAGGAGCGATTACTTGACTTTTGGGAGAAAAAAACAAAAGAAAACTCCAGATAAGGGATTAAGAAGGGGAAATTTATAGATTTGTGTCACATATAAAACAGTCCTGCATCGCTTTGCATCGCTTTGAATGAGAACATGCGAATGCTCGCTGGCTACGCTGGGACAGGTGGGGGCGTGGGTTAGGGGCCAAAAACTCCGCCCCTTCTGTTCTCTCATTGGTCCGGTCAAAAATCTACCTGAGAAATTGTTGTCTATGGGAGAAGTCCCAGACTGAGCAGTGAAGGGAAATGAGAATTGAGCGGAGCTGTGCAGGAAAGCGAGGGCCAGGCTAGTACTGTATATTCTTTTTTTAACAATTAATTTTCTCACCTTTGGTTAGATTGAAACTTGTTTTTCTAGTTTGACTCGAAGACCTCTACGGCGTTTCACTGTAAAGTTTTATTTTTATCTCC
Organism: Garcialebias charrua; assembly: GCA_038048925.1. Taxonomy (NCBI): domain Eukaryota; kingdom Metazoa; phylum Chordata; class Actinopteri; order Cyprinodontiformes; family Rivulidae; genus Garcialebias; species Garcialebias charrua. Next base: position 21,652 of record JBBPBX010046275.1, on the reverse strand, counting down.
TCTTGTATGAATTTACGCTGTTCTATTTAATATTTTCAAATTTCCAACCGAACTCACAGAGACGTAGCGCCGCCCTTTTTGACTCCACCCACTCACAGCAAAGGACCAATCAGAAGCCTCAAACTGCTCGCAGTTCGAGTTGAGTTGTCAAAGATGATTTTCGTCAAGAGAACTAGCTTTATCTAAGCTTTGATTGCGGCTTGACAATATTTTAGGTAAATCTTGTTAGATATGTTAAGTAGACAAAGGCTTTATTAAAGCATGTCGCTTGTGTTTGGATGCTGTATTCACAGGAAAATTTAACATTTAATCTACCTTTAGATTTGACTCGTTTTTTTTTCATCGTCTATAAACAAATACTTTACATCTTAACATCTGTACTTCCTCTCTTTTGCAGCTCCGCCTACATGAATTTCAAAGTTCTTTTTATGATTATACTTTTTTGTGTCTTTTTTAACTCAAAATCCACACCTAAAATTTAAATAGTGCCAAGTTATTTTATTTCAACTTCTCAAATGCTTTCGTTTAATTTTTATTTGGCCACTGTAATTTAGAGAAGTTATTTGTGGGTTTTATTAAGATTTTCTACTCACACTGACGAGACAAAGTTCAGACATTTCATGAACTTGTGCAGGATATTGGTCTCTAAACGCCTCTTGTGGATACTAATGTGGCTGGATGTCCTGCGGACATTGAATGCACAAGTGCAGGGAGGTGATTGGTGGGTCTGGGGCTGGCTTCCTGTATAAAAAAGGGCCAGCCTCCAGGGTTGATACACGTCATCCGCCTTCCGGCGGCGTTTACTGGCTGTGTCACGCCAAATTTACACTACATGCGTTCCGGCTCCGCCCCGCCCCGCTCCGCAGGTCGCAGCTGAGCGTCTCAAAGTCCAGTTTACACTACCTCCGCTCCGGTCCTCCTGGATGCGCCGCTCCGAGACGCATGCGCGGGAATTGCGAGATCGCGCGATAAATCAAGTGATAAATAATGAAGTCAGAACAAAACAATTCATTCGGTGGAAGAAGGAGAACAACAGTAGAGACTGCCTCGCTGTTTGATTGTTTTTTGCATTGAGATATGAGCGACAGGACATGGTTTGAGCGACAGGATGTGATCTATTACATTTCAGAATAAAATACTTTATTTATTTATTAAGATCAGTTCCTCCAAGTCCGAGGCCATGGTCTTGAGCCGGAAAAGGGTAGCATGCCTTCTCCAGGTCGGGGAGGAGGTCCTGCCCCAAGTGGAGGAGTTTAAGTATCTCGGGATCTTGTTCACGAATGAGGGAAAACTGGAGCGTGAGATCGATAGGCGGATAGGTGCAGCGTCCGCAGTGAAGCGGGCGCTGTACCGGTCTGTCGTGGTGAAGAGAGAGCTGAGTCGAAAGGCAAAGCTCTCAATTTACCGATCGATCTACGTTCCCACCCTCATCTATGGTCATGAGCTTTGGGTTGTGACCGAAAGAACGAGATCTCGGATACAAGCGGCTGAAATGAGTTTTCTCCGCAGGGTGGCTGGACTCTCCCTTAGAGATAGGGTGAGAAGCTCAGTCATCCGGGAGGGACTCGGAGTAGAGCCGCTGCTTCTCCACATCGAGAGGAGCCAGTTGAGGTGGCTCGGGCATCTGGTTAGGATGCCTCCCTGGTGAGGTGTTCCGGGCATGTCCCACCGGGAGGAGACCCAGAGGAAGACCCAGGACACGCTGGAGGGACTATGTTTCTCGGCTGGCCTGGGAACGCCTTGGGATTCCCCCAGAGGAGCTGCTCCAAGTGGCTGGGGAGAGGGAAGTCTGGGCCTCCCTACTTAGGCTGCTACCCCCGCGACCCGACCCCGGATAAGCGGACGAAAATGGATGGATGGATGGATGGATGGATTTATTTATTTATTTCTTGTATTGCGTTTGTAGGCGTAGTCATAAATGATAGTTTGACAGCATTTTTGTACAAATAAATCCGTATAGAGCTAGGATTAGTCCGCCCGTGGTGATTTTATTTTGTAAATACGGATGTTGTGCTCGTTCCTTTTCCTGTTGGTGCGACGTAATCTTTGAAAGTTGACTCCGGCACAGCTCCGGCGTCCGGCAGAAATAGGATCGGTTCTAATTTTGACGGACTGCCGTCCGCTCGCCGCCGCCGTGCGGAGCCAGTGTAAACGCTCTCATTGATTATAATGGGTGCGTATTTGCTGCGTAGGTCGGACCGGAGCGGACCGGAGCCGGAACGCATGTAGTGTAAATTGGGGGTCACGCGCTAGCGTAATTGGGCGCTTTAGGTCGCGATGATCTATTGTTCTCGCGACCACTGACAAGCTTCTTGTTTCCCTCTCTTGCTAGAGGTGGAACTTGGTGGTGAGTAAGCGCCAGTGTATCTTTCTGTTTCATACTTTTTAGATTTTAATGCTAAATATTTATTGTTTTAGTCCCTGCTGTTTGTCCTTGTGTTCGTTGCTGCTGTCTGGATTGTCCCGACTGGTCTCTGCCTCCATCTGGGTCGTCCATCGACTGCTGACTGGTCCTGTGCTGTGTTGGTGCCCGCTGTCTGGACGGTGTGGGGCGGGCTGCGTCACGCGTCCTGTGGGCTGAACTGGGCCGACTGATGCCCAGATCGACTAATTGAACAGGTGTTGGCTGGAGTGGCGTTTCTCCTGGTGCAGCAGATTCTACCAGGGTGGACTCTGGACTGCTGTTGAGGGACTGATGAGAATCCCTCCAGGCAGTGACATTACTCCTGGTTTTATACAAGATTTGTGTGTGGGGTTTTTCCTTCTTTTTTTTTTATTTTTTTTTTAGAACATTTCACTGCATTGCACTTTTATTATTGACTGGAGCTATTGCTGCCTTTTAAAACTGTGAATATTTTAAACTTAGCATTATTTAATTAAACAATTGTGCAATTTAACTGGTGTCAGTGTGTGAACTTGTCTCAAGCCTCCTCTGCAAACGGGCCTGCGTGCTTTTAAAGGTAACTTTTAGGTACAACCATTTTAACCAATTTTATTTATTTAAAATAGTATTTTTTTTAAAACTTCAGTACCCAATTTTTAACCACACCCGACCCGGCTACACTATTATAACCTTTAAAGAGTCAGAGTCAGAGATCCTTTACTGTCATTCGCACCACATGTGGTACATGTGGTGGAATGAAATTATGTACACAGGGTCCCAGTTACATCCAACAATAAAATGTAAAAGAAAAACAGTAATGTCTAAGATATGAACTAAGAAAAGCATCAACTAAATAACACACTAAGCACTAATATCATAAAAACGTTACGTTGAACAGCAGCGCGAACATGAGTCTGTGTGAGCAGATGAACACGAACGAACACATCAACATTCAACCTTTATTTAGGCAGGTTAATCCCATTGAGCCTCGAAGACTCATTTACAAGAGAGACCTGGTTTCAACATAAAACAGATCAGCAGCAACATGAAACAGATCAGCAGCAACATGATGTGAGTCTTCACAGTGATTATTCTGGTTAGAGTCATGAGTCTAACAGCCTCAGGGTAGAAGCTGTTCCTCAGTCTAGTAGTTCTACACTTGATGCTCCTCAACCTCCTTCCTGAGGGGAGCAGGGCAAAAAGTGTGTGTGTGCTGGGTGAGTGGGGTCTTTCATGATGTAGGTGGCTCTCTTCCTGCATCTGGAGGTGTAGATGTCTGTGATAGTGGGGAGACTGACTCCAACATATTCTGTGCAGCCTTCACCACTCTCTGCAAAGCTTTTCTTTCTGCAGCTGTGCAGCCTCCATGCCACACGTTGATGCTGGAGCACAGGATGCTCTCCACTGCACACCTGTAGAAGGAGGTGAGGACTGGTGGGCTTTCTTGATCGGGCTGGTGTTGTTGCCCCAGGTGTGTGTTCCTTCTGAAGTCCACAATCATCTCCTTTGTCTTCTTCACATTCATGTGAAGATTACAGGAAACCCTCGAGTTACGACACCTGCGACCTACGGCAACGCGAACTTACGACAGGCCTCTTTGAAAGAATGCCGTCGACATACGACCGAAAAAACGGACTTACGTCAGAAATACATTATAAGTATGTAATCGAGATACGGCAAAAAAAGTGCGTCATTACGGCAAGCGGCAAGGTGGGGGAGGGCTACAGTGCCTTGAGTGTTCATGGTTGATTCATGGTTGAGCACTGGCTAAGCAGTTCCATCTGATCCAGGTTTGAACTTGAGAAAAACATCAGTGTCTACCTACACTTCAGTCAAAGTAAGGACATTTTGTTTCCTTGTTTCCTTTTTCTGCTGCTTCTAGCTTTTTTAGAGTTCATGGACTTTTTCATGCACATGGACTGCACACAAACACCACATGGACTGCACTGGTTTCAAAAACATGATGGTTGCAACATGTTTCTGATGATTTGGCTGATTTGGTGCATGATTGGTGCATGGGAGTTCCTTATCATTTGCTGCATTTTGATGTTAACAGCTGCTGCTCAAAGAGAAGTGTTCATGTTTCATGGTTGACATGTTTTTGCTGCTGCTGGATGCATGGATGGATGGATGCATGCATGGGAGTTCCTTATCATTTGTTGCATTTTGATGTTAACAGCTGCTGCTCAAAGAGAAGTGTTCATGTTTCATGGTTGACATGTTTTTGCTGCTGCTGGATGCATGGATGGATGGATGCATGCATGGGAGTTCCTTATGATTTACTGCATTTTGATGTTAACAGCTGCTGCTCAAAGAGAAGTGTTCATGTTTCATGGTTGAACTCATTTGCAGATTATGGCTGAGAACTGTTCAGGAAGAGATTTGTATTTTGTATGCTTTGTCTGTGCTGAAAAAAACATTACTGTACAGTACTTTACCTGTACAGTACATGCTGTACTGGTTTTGTGTGTTTATGGATGAATGTGTGGTATAATGTGTTATCTAAGTGTTTGTAAATAAAGTTCTGTGCATGTTTATGGCACAGGATGTCCGCTTGTTCATTCTCATGCCGTTAAATGTGTGTGCGGCGCTCCGTTAACGGTATAGGGAACCCTCGAGTTACGTCAGGGATCCGGACCTACAGGTGTGACTTAGGTCGATTCTGTCGTATCTCGCGGACCAAAAACACGTGCCTGTCGTAGGTCCGCATTTCTGACGTAGGTCGAGGCTATACCGTGAGGTTATCATTCATGTGTACACCCAGGTACTTGTAGCTGGAGACCACCTCCACCGCAGATCCACCTATGTTCAGTGGGGTGTGTGTTTGTTTGTTCCTTCTGAAGTCCACAATCATCTCCTTTGTCTTCTTCACATTCATGTGAAGGTTATTCTCTTTGCACCAGCTCTCCAGGTGTTCCACCTCCTGCCTGTAGCTGGACTCATCATTGTTTGTGATGCATCCCACCACCGCTGTATCATCTGCAAACTTTACAATATGACAGCCTGGATGGGTAGCTGCACAATCATATGTGAGCAGAGTGAACAGGAGAGGGCTCAACACACATCCTTGAGGAGAGCCAGTGCTGAGGGTTATGGTGGAGGAGGAGAAGTTGTGGATCCTCACTGACTGTGGTCTGTTTGTTAAAAAGTCTAGTACCCAGTTACAAATGGAGGGGCTTAGTCCTAGTGTGTAGTTTGTCCATCAGGGTTTGGGGGATCATGGTGTTGAAGGCAGATGTGAAGTCCACAAAGAGCATATGGACGTAAGAGTCCTTCTGTTCCAGGTGGGTGAGAGCAGTGTGGACCACAGAGGAGATGGCGTCGTCTGTTGATCGGTTCTTGCGGTATGCATACTGATGAGGGTCCTCGTTGATGTTGATGTTTTTTTAATGTGGGTCATGACCAGTTTTTCGAAGCATTTAGTGACTATCAGGGTGAGGGCCACTGGCCGGTAGTCATTCAGACCAGTCACTAGCTATGTTTCCATCCAATTTAAATTCGATTTTTGAGCGAATTTTAGAAAATTTCGCTAAAATGTAAATTAAAATTATGAGGATCAGAAGTGTTTCCATTAAACTGGCTTGAAGCGCATCTGCAATGCCACGCAAAGCGTCTCTACGTCAGACGTCAGCGTCATTACGTCACACGTCAGCGCCATACGTCAGACGTCAGCGTTACGCACTTCCACAGTAAACAGGAAGTAGCGTTTGAAAACAGACATCTCGGCAAAATGGAGAGAATATTTCAGGTATGTGTTGCTATCGGGCAAGTTGTATTTATTCTGTCATGCCAACTAGTTTTAGCGATGTTACATGTTGTCCGGAGCGGAAACAGCTGATCAGTCACGTGACGTGAATGTTCGCTGCGGCAGAACTGAGTCGGCTAATCTGTTTCCATCTGTCGTTTAGCCGACTCAGCTCTGAATCGACTCCCCAAAAACTACCTCAAGCGAGCGTATAAACTTTAGAGCGACTTAGAGGAAGTTAACTCGAATTATGCCGTTTCCATTTAGCTTTTCTGATGCGATGCTTCATAATGCGCACCTAGAAACCTTGATGGAAACACGCCTACTGTAGAGCTCTTCGGGACTGATATGATGGTGGCAGTCAAGGCCGATGGGAACTGTCTCCAGGGTAAGTGAGGAGTTGAAGATGTCTGCCAGCAACTCGCAGAACTGATTACAACTACAATTGTTATATCTTCTTCTTCTTCTTCTTCTTTTGGCTTTTCCCTTTTCAGGGGTCGCCACAGCGAGTCATCCTCCTCCACCTCACTCTGTCCTCTGCATCCTCTGTCCTCACTCCAACTACCTTCATGTCCTCTCTAACTGCATCCATATATCTCCTCTTTGGCCTTCCTCTGTGTCTTTTTCCTGGCAGCTGCATTTCTAACATCCTTCTACCAATATACCCACTGTCCCTCCTCTGGACATGTCCAAACCATCTCAGTCTGGCCTCCCTAACTTTATCTCCCAGTTGTTCAACATGTGCTGTACCTCTGATGATCTCATTCCTGATCTTATCCATCCTTGTCACTCCTAAGGAGAACCTCAGCATCTTCATTTCTGCTACTTCCAGTTCTTTCTCCTGTCTTTTTGTCAATGACACTGTCTCCAGACCATACAACATAGCTGGTCTCACCACTGTCTTGTAAACTTTTCCTTTGACCTTTGCTGACACCTTTTTGTCACAAATCACTCCTGAAACTTTTCTCCATCCGCTCCATCCTGCCTGGACTCTCTTCTTCACCTCTTTACCACATTCCCCATTTTCCTGGACAGTGGACCCCAAGTACTTGAAGTCCTGCACCTTTGTGACCTCTGCTCCTTGTAGCCTCACTGTTCCACTGGCCTCCCTCTCATTCACACACATGTACTCTGTCTTACTACGGCTGACTTTCATTCCTCTTCTTTCAAGTGCATACCTCCACCTCTCCAAGTTCTCTTCCACCTGTTCCCTGTTCTCACCACATATCACAATGTCATCTGCAAACATCATAGTCCATGGGGATTCCTGCCTGACCTCATCTGTTAGTCGGTCCATCACCAGAGCAAACAAGAAGGGGCTCAGAGCCGATCCTTGATGCAATCCCACCTCCACCTTGAAGCTATCTGTCACTCCTACAGCACATCTCACCACTGTCCTGCTGTCTTCATACATGTCCTGTACCAGTCTAACATACTTTTCTGCCACTCCAGATTTCCTCATGCAATACCACACCTCCTCTCTTGGCACCCTGTCATATGCTTTTTCTAAATCCACAAACACACAATGGAGTTCTTTCTGACCCTCTCTGTACTTCTCTATCAACATCCTCAAAGCAAAGATGGCATCTGTGGTGCTCTTTCTTGGCATGAAACCATACTGCTGCTCACAGATAGTCACCTCTTGTCTAAGCCTTCCTTCCACAACTCTCTCCCAGATCTTCATCGTGTGACTCATCAACTTAATTCCCCTGTAGTTGCTACAACTCTGTACATCACCCTTGTTCTTAAAAATGGGAACCAGCACACTTCTTCTCCATTCTTCAGGCATTTTCTCACCCTCAAATATTCCATTAAATATTTGAGTCAAAAACCTCACTGCCATCTCTCCAAGACATTTCCAAACCTCCACTGGTATGTCATCAGGTCCTACTGCCTTCCCCTTCTTCATTCTTTTCAGAGCTTTCCGGACTTCACCCTCACTAATCTTTCCCACTTCCTGGTCCACAGTTTCTATGACCTCCACTCTTCTTTCTCTTTCATTCTCTTCATTCATTAGCTCCTCAAAGTAATCCTTCCATCTTCCCATCACACTCTCCTCACTTGTTAGAACATTCCCATTCCCATCTTTAATAAGCCTAACCTGCTGCACATCCTTTCCAGCCTGATCCCTCTGTCTTGCCAATCGGTACAAGTCCTTCTCGCCCTCTTTAGTGTCCAGTCTCCCATACAACTCATTGTACGCCCTCTGCTTTGCCTTAGCTACTTCCCTCTTTGCTCTATGTCCCATCTCCTTATATTCCTGTCTCCTCTCTTCAGTCCTCTCACAGTCATATTTCTTCTTGGCTAATCTCTTTCTTTGAATGGCGTCCTGCACTTCACTAGCCTGGTTAAAACCAGACCCTGTCCTTCACTTGCTTCAGACAAGGGTCTGGGACCTGTCCATTGAAAAACGATTCTTGCTGGAGGCGTGGGCTCTGCTGATGGCTGCTCCCCCGTGGTCTGCTGAACTTGACTTCAGCTCCGCCTCCTGCTGAATTTTCTCTCGCTCCGTTGTATATTCTGTGTTTATATGATAATAAAACGTCCTAATAAAATAAAATAAAACCATGGAGCGCTGGTCCAACACACCAGAAGACCAGGAAATCTGATGGGACTCGGGCAGCAACTTAAAACCTGACTTTAATTCTCTCGTGACAACCTGAGGCATTTCCTTGTTCAGCGGAGGGAGAGGAGGAGGGAGGAGGGAGCGAACACTTGACTTTTGGGAAAAAAACAAAAGAAAACTCCAGATAAGGGATTAAGAAGGGGAAATTAATAAATTTGTGTCACATATAAAACAGTCCTGCATCGCTTTGAATGAGAACATGCGGCTGCGAGCTGGCTGCGCTGGGACAGGTGGGGGCGTAGGTTAGGGGCCAAAAACTCCGCCCCTTCTGTTCTCTGATTGGTCCGGTCAAAAATCTACCGGAGAAATCCTTGTCTATGAGAGAAGTCCCAGACTGTGCAGTGAAGGGAAATGAGACTTGAGCGGAGCTGTGCAGGAAGGCGAGGGCCAGGCTACTTCACTATTCCACCACCAGGTTTCCTTATCATCCATTCTCTGTCCAGATGACACACCAAGTACCTTCCTACCTGTCTCTCTAATTACTGTTGCTGTAGTAGCCCAGTCACTTGGAAGCTCTTTCTTACCACCCAGAGCCTTTAACAGCTCATCTCTGAATTTCTCACAACATTCTTCCTTCTTTAGCTTCCACCATTTGGTCTTCTTCTCTGATTTTACTCTTTTCTCTTCTTCACAACAACAGTCATTCTACACACAACCATCCGATGCTGTCTGGCCACGCTCTCCCCTGCCACAACAGTCTCCAATCTCCCTCAGGTTTCCTCTTCTACACCAGTGTTTTTCAACTTTTTTTGAGCCAAGGTACAGTGTTTTCATTGAAAAAAATCACGAGGCACACCACCAACCAAAATTGTAAACATAGATACACTGTATCCGCCTATATTAAATATATAGTCATTCTTATCAAAGTGTCTTGAATAGGAATGAAATAAACAGCTTCTCACCGCATACCAAGCACAACGGAGTTGTTGCGTCCCCGGTAAAAGTAAATCCAAACGAAATGTAACTCTCACTGTACAGTACTGTCTTGAGCTCACTGTATCTGCCTTCTTCTGATATCCACTTATACCAGGGCCTACATCTGGGTCCGAATTTTGTCCAGGGACCAGATCGGAGTTAGTATTTTTTCTTTTCAAAAACTTTTCCATCACTGTCACAGTCTTGCTAGCAGCTAGCTAGAATGCAGTGCTGTCACTGCTACATGTCACGTTCATGCATCACTACTTCTCTTGTTTTAATGTGTAATGCTATGTTCCATACTGCCAGCTATCGATAAGGAAATTACATGATTACGCCGCTAGACACTACTACAGCACAGACACTCGAAAATGGCATATTATTAGATAATTAATTCGTTTTCAAAAAATCTTTTTAGACCAGTTAAGTGAAATTGGATAATTTCCACGGCACACCTGACGATCACTCAGAACAGTGTCTTTCGTGGAACAGTGGTTGAAAAACACTGTTCTACACAGAATGTAATCGACCTGTGTACTCCTTCCTCCACTCTTATAGGTCACTCTATGTTCCTCCCTCTTTTGGAAATAGGTATTGACTATAGCCATTTCCATTCTCTTGGCAAAATCCACCACCATCTGTCCTTCCTGGTTTCTTTCCTTGACACCAAACCTACCCATCACTTCCTCATCCCCTCTGTTTCTTTCACCAACATGTCCATTCAGGTCTGCTCCAATCACCACTCTTTCCTCCCTGGGAATACTCTCTATCACTTCATCCAAATCTTTCCAAAATGTATCTTTCTCCTCCCCATCACATCCAACCTGTGGAGCATAACCACTGACTATGTTTAGCATCAGACCTTCTACTTCTACCTTCAGACACATCACCCTATCTGACACTCTCTTCACCTCTACTACATTCTTTGCCAACTCCTCCTTCAGGACCACCCCTACTCCATTTCTCTTTCTATCCACACCATGGTAAAACAGTTTAAACCCTGCTCCAATACTGCGAGCCTTGCTGCCCTTCCACTTGGTCTCTTGGACACATAAAACATCTACCTTTCTTCTCTGCATCATGTCAGCCAGCTCTCTACCTTTGCCTGTCATTGTCCCCACATTTAGAGTTGCAACCCTCAGTCCTACATTCTTCACTTTCCTCCTCTCCCTCTGTCTCCTGACACGTTTCCCTCCTCGGGGTCTTCGACTACAATTGTTATATGTAGCATCGAATTTAAACGTCGTCTCAGAGAGTCCTGGATGGTCTTTTTACACAAAGTTGTGTTGAAACACATGCTCTGAAATCCTCCTGAAGTCCACAGACATAAAATGAAAAGCGAAGCTCATTAGAACTCCTGCTGTTGTCTGGTTTTCACCTGGACCACAGCGCCATCTAGTGTACGTGTGGTAGAAACTCAATTAAATCATATTAACTCTGTCCAGCAGAGGGCGCAGTTACTCCACTGAAGTTTCCTGCACGTCTTCTGAACGCGTTTTAAACGAACCTTCACAGAACAAGAGCTGCTTTAACTCCAATTAATATAGAAAACACCACAATTGGAGCCAAACAGAGAAAAGTAGAATATTAAATAAAAGTGATTTAACTTATTACTACTGTAAAAACATTTTGAAATTCACCCTAGAGTCCTGATTTTAGTCTTTTTTTTGACATTGCGTTCCTTCAGAGGAAAAATGGGACAAAGACAGTCTGCGCTTTATTAAAAAAATACAAATAAAACAAAACAATATTGTGTCCGCGTGTTTTGGACCAAGTGCGTCACGCTCCCTTGTGTTTAAAGTTTTGAAAGTGTCTTCAGCTGCTCTTAGGTCCTGGTGCGTTCAGGGTTTGTTGGTGTGAGCGCGCAGTCTTGAGCAGTGACATGATGTGGGGAGGGCCCTGCGCGCGCACACACCCCTCTGCCTGTGTGTCTGTGTGTCAGAGTCAGACCAGAGACCCACTGGAGCTGCACAAGTCACACTGTGCGTGTGCTGAAGTCCTCCTCAGACCTTGTGGAGCACAGGAGGACATTTCTCTGTTCGTTCCTTCAGACTCACGCACTCCTGGAGGAAGCCGCGCGCGCCTCGTCTCCACACGCTCCTTTTACGCACACACACACATATTTTCGCCTAAAAAGGACAATGCCTCGTTCTTTCCTGGTTAAAAAGTATTTCGCAAAACAAAAACCAAACTACAGTGAACTGGAATGTCAGAACGGTGAGTCTCAAACTTGTTTATTGCCTAAATAATCTGTTTTTTGTTTTAACTCTTGTAACACGTGTTCTTATTGTAAATCAAGTCGAGCAACATGTTCTGAGCCAGACCCGGTCCAGTCAGACCCGGTCCAGTCAGACCCGGTCCAGTCAGGCCCGGTCCAGTCAGACCCGGGGCCCGTGAGATGCACTGTCCCCCCTCCTGATGCACTGTCCCCCCTCCTGAAGGAGACAGAGCTCCATTCATGGTGCACGCGCTTGTGAAGACGTGGGAGGAAACTTTCTCATGTGGTTCTCATTTGATGCTCAGTCAGTGCTGAGACAACATGTTCTCACTCCCTACTCGTCATATTTTGATGCTTGGGCTCAGGGTCCCTCTGCATCACGAGCGCAGTGTGCAGGATGACTTCCAGCTGTTGCACCGCCTCATGTGTGTGTTGTGTTGGATTATATGCAGTATTTATTTACCCCCCCCCCTCTCTCTTTCAGACACCTCGGTGGAGAGGTTTGCTCTGGCGGAGCTCTCCTCAGCAGACACCACCTTCTCCTCCACCTGCTTCACCACAGGTCTGGTGTGGGACCTGAGCGTCCTGCCCGCCCTCTACCTGCCCTCCTCCCAGTCAGAGCCCTCTGGGGCCCCGGGGCCCCTGGACCTCAGCTCCCCCTGCAGCCTCAGCAGCGGCGCCAGCAGCAGCGGTGAGGAAGATGAAGGGCCCACCTCGGACCCCCCCAGCCCTGAACCCGTGCACACGTACGCCCCTCGCCAGCGGATGAAGTGCACCGGCGTGGTGGCTCACATCAGCATCCCGGAGGAGGAGGAGGAGGAGGAGGAGGCGAGAGGAGCCCCCGTCACGGCGGCCCGGCCGGCCTTCCTCTGCAAACACTGCCCCAAAGAGTACACCAGCCTGGGGGCCCTCAAGATGCACATCCGCTCACACACCCTGCCCTGCGTGTGCACCACCTGCGGGAAGGCCTTCTCCAGGCCCTGGCTGCTGCGGGGCCACATCCGCACACACACAGGTGAGGCCTCACACCACCTGACACACACTTCACATCTTCACACACCACCTGACACACACTTCACATCTTCACAGACCACCTGACACACACTTCACATCTTCACACACCACCTGACACACACTTCACAGACCACCTGACACACACTTCACATCTTCACAGACCACCTGACACACACTTCACAGACCACCTGACACACACTTCACAGACCACGTGACACACACTCCACATCTTCACAGACCACCTGACACACACTTCACATCTTCACACACCACCTGACACACACTTCACATCTTCACACACCACCTGACACACACTTCACATCTTCACACACCACGTGACACACACTCCACATCTTCACAGACCACCTGACACACACTTCACATCTTCACAGACCACCTGACACACACTTCACATCTTCACAGACCACATGACACACACTTCACATCTTCACAGACCACCTGACACACACTTCACATCTTCACAGACCACCTGACACACACTTCACATCTTCACAGACCACCTGACACACACTTCACATCTTCACCGCCATCGATTCACCCCCCCCCCCCCATCAGGGCACAACAATCCACCTGATGAAGTCAACACCTGATTATCACACAGGGACGCCTCCTGTGGACTCAGAACTCATTGATGTGTTTAATGTCTCAGCGACAATCACTTGTCGGCTAATTATCTTATCAGGTCAGCAGCTGGACGGGGGCCAGGGAGGGACAAAAAGGCTTGGAGGCCCGCTGCTATCACTGAGCTCTCAGTACCTGCAGCAACTTGTTAGCAGGCTAATCTCATTTGGTTCTGATTAAATCATGCCAATTCAGTGGGGCTCTGACCCCTGCACCATGTGACTCTTCATTATCTTCACTCTGTGTGTGCGTTTGTTTACGTGCACGTGTGAGGTGTTAATGGAGGCTCCTGCTCCCTCTGAGGGGCCACTATAGATACTCATTTTATTCAACACCGAACAAAACATTATAAAGTGAGATCAAAAAAGGCGTTCAATACAGAACAACTGGACTTTATTTGTAACAGAAGAACTATATATATATGTATATATATATTTATATATTTATATATATATATCAAAGGTGGGCAGATGAACGCTATAAAGCGCTAAAGCGCTAATCCGCTTACAGTGGACCTAAACTTTTTGTCAGCGTTTTTGTGCTTTGACTAACTTTTATAATTCATAAACGGATTTGTGCTATTTTTATTTAAAATGCAGTACCGCTAATAACTAATTATCTATCAGTAAAAACGAAAAAAAAAAAACTTATTTACAAGCTCTTATGCTGGCTCCGTAACTGAATTGTTTACTTTTCCCCCCTTGGTGAGGGAGCAGAGGAGGGTCGGAGGGTCGGAGGGGGGGAGGGAGCAGAGGGGTGAACAGACGTGGATCTATTCTACCATGTAGGCAAATGAATGGCCCGCCCCGGCCAGTCACCTACTAACATTGCTGCTGCTTGTTAATGTACATTTAACATAAAAATAATTATAGCTACGATGAAAACGAATCATTAAAAAACGCAATACAAAAACCGGTCGATTTCTGTATCCCCCCCTACTAAAAATGGACTATTCCATCTTGACATCTTCCGGGTCAGAGGTGAACTCGGATGCTAACGAATATGGCTAGCTGAATGCGCTGGGTCTTTTCATAAATCCGCAGAGAACCCCGCTGTTTCAAGCCAAATTAACGCGGCCGGAGGATTCTATTGTGTGTTCTGTGTACACCACGCGACGGTGAGTCGTTAGTTTATGTATTTGGGTTGCTTTTTATGTATAAATGCGGTGGCGAGACGCCCGTGTATTTGAGATTTAAAAGTGGTGTGTTAGGGATTAAAGATCATTCTCTTTTTTGTTAATTTCGTGGCCGAATAGAATATATCTACGTAAAGTATTAAATAAATCCTTTGATTTTTGTAATTTCATCCTCTTAGGATCATTTTAGTTACTTTTCATTAAATCTGTGGACTGCCTATAGAATTTTGGAATTGGTTTAATTTATTTTTCGGTTGCGCAACAAAAATAAATTACTATTTGTTTTTTGAAACAATATTGAATATAAATAGCGGTTTAAATTAGCTTCCCCTAATTTTCATAAGACATTTGTGCTTTTGAAATTGTGGACCTAAAAAAATTAATAAGCGTTTTAGAAGTTGTGGAACTAATTTTTTTTAGCGTTGCCCAC
>JBBPBX010046274.1:0-21715 GCA_038048925.1 Garcialebias charrua | reverse complement strand
ACACACACACACACACACACTGGTGTCAAAAGCATTTGTAATGTGTAGGTGGAGTTCTGTGGGGTCCTCCCGCAGAAAGTCAGGATGGAAGTACAGCAATAAATACATGCGTTTCAGCTTATGCTGTCAGTCTGTTGCTGGTTTTTTTCATTAACAAACTTGCATTAAGTCCTGCTTAGATTTTTTTTCTGACACAACTTACAGGTAACAGCCTGCTAGGTAGCCACTATGATTAGTCAGTAGATGTAACATTAGAAAAATAGGTCTCATTTTTCATCTATAACATGACATCACACACTTATGTTTACGTATGTAGCAAATAAAACAAACAATACCTGTTTTCAGGTGCGGATGTGTTTGATGCATTCAGCAGGTGTTTTCTCTTCAGATGCTGCAACATCGATAACGTGCTCTTGTGATACACCAATTCTGCTTTGCAGTGGATGCATTGCGGTGTGTTGTCTTTTCTGTTTAGCCTAAAATGGTCCCAAACTTTTCACAGTTTTTGGGGCTCTTCTTCTAAGCATTCTCCGCGATAGGTGGGGTACACCCTGGACAGATCGAAAGTCCATCACAGACAAATAATTCAAAATATAGCAATGTAATATCAGCAATGTACAGAGACATCCTGGACGAACACTTTCTCCAAAAAGCTCTTGACCTCAGGACTGGGGCGACAGTCCATTTTTCAGCAGGACAATAACCCAAAGCACATGGCCAAGATCTAAAAAGATGGTCTTCAGAACTACTCTGTGAAGGTCCTGGAGTGGCCAAGATCTCAAAGGAGTGACTTCCGGACCACTCTGCAAAGATCCTGTAGGGGCCTAGTCAGAGTCCACAATTTCATCTGATTGAACCTCCCTGGAGATATCTGAAAATGGTTGCACAGATGTCTCCATCCAAATTGATGGGGCTTGATAAGTACTGCAAAGAAGAATGGGACAAACTATCTAATGATAGGTGTGCTAAGCTTGAAGCATCATATTCAAAAAGACTTGAGGCTGTGATTGCTGCCAAAGGTGGATCAACTAAGTATTAAGTAAAGGGTGTGCATACTTACATGAATGTGAATTCTGTTAGCTATCTTTAATAAATTTGCAAAAATCTCAATACTTTTTTTTTTCCACATTGGCCTCACATTTAACAAAATGTGGAAAAAGGAAGCGTTCTAAATACTTTCTGGATGCTGCGTAAACATAGGAGGAGAAGTGACTTTCATTGAAGAGAATGAGGAAAAATAATCTCCCACTGGAATAGAAACATGCGTAGTGAATAATGTTGTTTCTGTTTCAGGCCCACATTCTTGGACGTGTTAAGCAGTTTATCCACAAAGCAACATAGTTGTAGTGTCCTCCGTGTTACGGAACCATAAACAAACTATCAAGTCTTCCTACCTCACTCACTTCCCCATGGCACTTGGAAGAGCTCACATATTCACTTTTCTTTTTATGCAGAGTTGTCAAAACATCAGAATCAGATGCAGTTGTTGTCCTCGGTTACTTATGACCCAGGAGAAATTTGATAGTCAGCCAATTTCCAAGGCTGTTTGGGGAGTCAGATTAGATAAACTTGAATGTTGATTTTTCTTCAGGCAGACAGTTTACTTTTCCTGCAGCCTTGAGAGTCCATCTGGACGATCCAAATCCAATATAGTTCAAGTTATGTGACCACACACCGATGGAACGTACCTGTGTAAAAATTAGGGATGGGGCAGATCCGATCCAGTATCGGTATCGGTATCCGATACCAGCATAATTTAAGTATCGGATATCGGATCCAACCTGCCGATATTTCCGATCCAGCTTCAAAGAGCACTTGTGTTCCATCATATTCTGTGACTGCCGTCTTAACATTATGTGAGTTAAAACCAATGAAGACACTCACAACAGGAAACTCACAAACTTTAACAGTATAGTCTTTATAGTATAGAAAACATTCCAAAATACACATAACTTTATAGTCTCAGTACAAATATTTCATTATACAGATTCACATACCTGAACAGTATCGGATCGGAAAAGTATCGGTATCGGTCGATACCCAGTTCTTAAGTATCGGTATCAGATCGGAAATGAGAAATGTGGATCGGTGCATCCCTAGTAAAAATCCCAGAGATCTGATCCATTCTGCCCAAGGCAATGGAGTCTGGGTACACATGCAAGAACCAAGCAATCACAAAGGCAAGCAGCATGACCGGGTCTCAATTTTCTGCAGACGACTTCCTTAATTGTAGATAAAACCAGCAACCAGCTGAATCCAAAAAGCAGGAACCAGTAATCGTAAATCCAATTAAATATGTGTCCATTAGATCCAGAGATGACAGCAGAGATAGATACTTCATCAAGTCTTGAAGTCGATGAGATATCCAGCTGTGTGCATGCCAACATGGCAAAAATCTTGTCAATAGAGTTGATTGTCCATGATACCCAATCCATAATCACTTTGCGTTTGAGAGATGAGTGCCGAGGAACTGCAGACAAGACAAAGAGCCACGCAGGGAGAGGAAAGATGGGAGGAAAATCTGCCTCTTGCGACCAGAGCCAGGCAAAAAAAAACCACCCATCCATTATCTTTTACCCGCTTCTTCCATTTTTGATCACAGGGGTCGCCAGTGCCCATGTCCAGCAATCACTGTGTGAGGGCGAGGTAAACCCTGGTCAGGCTGTCAAAACCTATTGTACCATATTAATAAACCTTTTGTTTTTCAACTTCTTGTGTTTTTCCTTCTACGCAAACCACTACTCTGATCTGAGGGAGCTGAGGTCAGTGATAATTGATGCTTTGGTTGATGAAAGATTAAAAGTTTTTCCAAAATGAAACTGTCCAGATGACATGATATGACCCTTTTTTGTGATGCTTTGTTTGTTGAGACAAAAAGGACAGCATTCCCATTTTACAGACACAGCTACGAAATAAATGTACCAAATTTTTAACAATTATTGGTAAATGGACTATACTTATACAGCATCTTTCTATCTTATTACCATACTCAAAGTGATTTACACTACAATCTGTGCCCTCATTTACCCATTCATACAGCACTCTACTATATCTCTACAAAGACTAATCAATGCTTTGGATCACATTCATAAACCAACATCGGAGGCAATAAGGGTTTAGTGTCTTGCCCAGGGAAACTTCAACATATGACTTCTGGTGGAATTTAACCCCACCTCTCCCACGGAAGGATGACTGCACTAACCAGTCAGCAACAGCCACCCCGGGTAGTGTATTTAATACGACCAAACACCTGTCAGTTATAGTTTGCTGAAGACATTTAGCCATTTTGTGATAAAAAATGTCCAAAAGTTGACAGATCCCTGAATTGGCAGCGGACATTTGCAATATATTTCATACTCTTATAAAGACTGTGTTTTTCCCATGTAATGTAAATGACACCTATTGTGTTTTATTATTTTTGATTTAAACAGTGTCTTAGCTTTTTATTTGTGGTATTTTTTTTATGAAAAGTAAAATAGAAAGCCACACACACAAAAAAAGGATGGCTTATATTTAGACTTGTCAGTGTATTTTTTGCCAGATCATACATTTTTAATTATTGTAGAAAATGTGACTTTTCTCCATCTTACACTGAGCTGAATTTTAGGCAGAGAGCCTCAGTAGTTTAAATCTACCACCTCACAGGATTTTCTGGTGATTGCATTTCAAACAAAACAGTTCCCAGCTGCTGCCAGGTGGAGCTGCCAATATGCTTCATCGCCAAGTGGTGAATTTATAGGAGGAAAAAAAGGCCACATATTTTTTTTCTTTTCATACGTTATAGAAAAATCTTCAAATTTTCTGCATGAATTCATGATAGATTCATCATTGTCCATTCTTTCTTTTTCTTTCAAGGTCATTTGTGTGGGTGTTTGTGTACGTGCATCTGTCTGAGGCTGCAGCGATTGGCATTCTAGCCCACGTGTCGTCATTCTGTCGTGCTGATTGAGCCTGTTGTCTAAACGTGGAGCAGTTAATTACATCTTCACAGCAGCTCTGCTCACCATGCAGCACACCGACCAAAACCACAGCACACAGCAACGACAGCCACGGTTAACATGCTTCACATGAAGGTAACAAGTGCAAACAGACAAGGAAACAATGTAAATATGTAACAAAATAAAGGACAGGATGAAAAAGAAGGAACTGTAGGTTTAAGATAAAAAAAACGTTAGTTACAGGGAAATTAACTAGTATAATAAGTAGTTTGGGTTGGCTTGTTATGCTGCCACAGGCTTAGAATACTGGAGGACAAATTGACCTATTTCCTTAACCCTTTTGCGATCTTAACATTCTGTTTATTCCCTTTGTCCTACGGGTCAAAAATGACCCGCACTACCAAAGACCCAAAATAAAGCAGCTTTATTGAACTAAATTTTCCAATTTTCTCCATATTTCCGGAAGCCCATCAAATTTGTATTCTCCAGGATGATTTTTTCCATGGTTGGTGGGATGAACAGGAGAAAGGTGGATGAAATGTCCTGGGCATGGGCAGCTGAATACCTTGTTGGTCCTGGAGTCATCCTTATTATGTTTGATGCTGCTGTTCTTCCCTGGTTGCTGTCAGAAGTTGTTGAGGACCATACAATTCTGCCGTTCTTTGACAAAAATGTCTCTCTCTCAGCTTGAGGGATTTCCTCTTCTTCTTCATCTGAAGATGCATCATCCTCTGGGTTGCATTCCTCCCCATCTTCCTCTTCAGATACATCTTCATCCTCTTGTTCCTCCTGAGCTCCTGAAAATATCTCATCCAGGACCTGTTGGGCAGTGAAATGTCTACTCATGTCTTCAGCATGGAACCAACAAGGGATCCTTTGATTCAGGGTACCTTTATCCTCTATACTGAATTTGTTTTTATTATTTCTTAGTTTGTTTTTTTGTTTTGCTTGGCAGCTTGTGTGATGTGAGGGGTTAGCTGCAGATCAAGAGTGCAGGTGCAGGTCAAATGCAAGTTCTAGTGTCTTTGATGTGTGTGTGTGTGTGTGTGTGTGTGTGTGTGTGTGTGTGTGTGTGTGTGTGTGTGTGTGTGTGCGTGTGTGTGTGTGTGTGTGTGTGTGTGTGTGTGTGTGGTGTGTGTGTGTGTTAGAGAGAGTTTGTGTGTGGCCTTTGAACTTTTTTCTGGTGTTTAAATGCCTTTATAATTCACGGGTCAAAAATGACCCATAGGACGATCTTTGGACCCTAGTGGTGTACAGCCCACATGGAAACCTAGACAAAAACAAAGTATCACTTTTTGTAATGATGGGGTCACTTTAGGAAAAGTCATAAAATTTCAAGTTGGAAAAATATAGTTTAAGGTATTTTTTCTATAGCTAAACATGGTAGCGGGTCACTTTTGACCCGTAGGACAACACAAGGGTTAAATGATTTGCTAAAATTGAAAATTTTCATTTGATACTATTTCTATCTTAACATGTGATTCTTGACTTGACATTGTGTATCTGTTAATAATAATAATAATAATAATAATAATGAATTCAATTTATAACGCGCTTTTCATTAGTGAAAATCTCAAAGCGCTACACACATTGAATGCTACACACATTCATACACCGGTAGCGGCAGACTACCATGCAAGGTGCTTTCCAGTCCTACCGGGAGCAACTCGGGGTTAAGTGTCTTGCCCAAGGACACAACGACACATGGTGTGGGGAACCGGGATTCGAACCACCAACCTTCCGATCGGGGGACGACTGCCATTACCACTACGCCACAGCCGCCGCGTGGCGTAGTGTTCCTCCTTCCTGTTCCCCTCAAACCCATCCGGTCGAAGCAGATGGCCGCTTGTCCTGAGCCTGTTTCTCCTGGAGATTTCTTCCTCACGAGAGAGTTCCCTTTCAGTCGTTCTCTCGGTGCAACACAATTGCTATGGGAATCAGCGCCTCCGTGCGGTTACCTGAAGTAATACACTCACTCCTTTATGGCTAGGGCATCAGCGTCGCGCCAGAGACCCGCCCTCTGGATATTTAAGCGACTGACGCCCCTCCATCTTTTTCTTTTTGCCCTTCACCTCGCTTAAACCTGAAACACTCTTCTCGGATCTTCTCTGTATTTTCATTGCTCGACCAGAGGTGAGCTCGCTCCCTACACAGAGCATACAGAGAATCTTTTCCTGCGGACTGCTGGGCTAGCGAAAGCTGGTCCGGCACATTTTTCCTTCACCCCAAAGTTTTCTTCTCCTCTCTCCACAGACCGCTTCGCTCGACGGCGCTGACTGCGTGACACCGCTACCCTGCTAACAAGTAGCAGGCTAGCCGGCAAAAGCGACACGAGGAGGGAGACGTCTCCGGACGACGTTAGCATTGCTAACGGGCTTAACTCTTCTCAGCCTTGGCTCCCGAGAAGGTAATGCGAAAACCCAAAACTCAAAGAAGAACAGCGGGCCAGTGAGCCCCAGCTCCTGTGCCTTTTCTCTTCTGCTTTTCTACTGCTCGGTTAGCGAACGCTAACTGCAAGGCACGCTACCTGCTAAGCTAATGAAGCTAACAGGCCAGCGGCCGCGAGCAGCTCAGCGAGAGGACGTCCTCGGACGAGAACTCTGGCAGGCTGTGAGCTCCGGCTCCCGAACCTGCTTCATCGGATCTGGCTACTCCCTTTTTCAGTAGCGGACACCCACGAGACCTGTCCGGTCTGCTCAGGGATGCTACATGCAAGGACACTCGAAGTTTTTCTCGCGGATGACCCCGAAGAAAGGAGAGTGGAAATGGCTTAACCCCGTTGATATCTGGCTAGCTCCCACAGTTAGCATGGCTAACCAGGAGCACCCACGACAACACGGGACGGACGACAGCGTTGCTAACACGATTAGCGCGGCTACGAGCGGACAACGAAGGACTCCATCGTGAGGTATGTGAAAATGCTTGGCATAGCTTGCTAGCTAACCTTCTCATATTTTGCCTGTTTCGCTATCCTGTCCGGCCAAATCGACGGTAGAATTCATCGCATAACTAAGTGTTTTTTTACCGATGCTGTGTTGCTCGAGGGCCCATCTTCTTTCCTCTTTTCTGCTCCTTCTTCCAGTTCTCATTTCTCCCACTGCCTTTGTGAAGTGGTGTCAGCTGGGAGTAATTAGCTCCACTCAGGAAACGGAGCATAAACACCTAGAACTAAATCATCCAGAATCCTACACCTTCAGCTCATTTCCAGATTTTTTTCTGCTATTTTTGTGCTTCTTTCAGCTTCTTTCTGCTAATTTCAGCTTTTTTGTTCTTCTTCTAAATTATTTCTGCTCCTTTCAGCCTATTTTTACAATTTCAGCTTATTTTTTTTTACTTATTTTTTTAACCTTTCCCTGTTTAGCTGTTTGTTCAGCCAATTCCATATTTGTTGTGTATGCTTCTTTCAGCCTAATTCATCAAATGTGCACTTTCTTCTGCTAATTTAAATGTTTACTGCATTTTCAGCTACTTTTCGGCGTGTTTGTTTTTTTACTAGTACTTTCAGCTGTTCTCAGTTAATTTAACAATTTTTGCATTCATTTCAGCATTTTTCTGCTTATGTCAACAAACTTGTAGCTCTTTGCTTGCATGTCCACCAATCATTCAACAATATGTTGCTACATTTGTAACTACCGTATTCATATTAAACAAGTAGTTAAAGATCAACAATTGAAGACTTACAGCTTGGTTTCAGCTTCTTCAGTAGCCTTCAGCAAAATCATGTAGCAATAAGCATCCACACTGTATTTTTGCAGGGAATGCATATTGTTCTTGTTCTGTTTGTTTTCACATAGAAATTTAATTGAGAGCTTAAAATGTCCATTTTCTGTGAAATGCTTCAATGCAGAAGCTTTCAGGTTACATATGACCTTCAGGCTGATATAAAATGAGACAGAACCACAAAAACCACATGTTGGTTGGTGGCATTCACTGTTCACAACCAGCAGAAAGTTCTTTTTTTTGTGGAACACGAGTACAGTTTGAACTTAAACAGTTGTCCTTGAAGTCTTTCACAGCATGTTGATTGCTTGTGTGTTCTTCTAGAGACAAGTGCTTCAATAACTTGCTTCATTTGAAGACACTCTCTAAAAGGTCTTTGAAATGTATATTTTATACCCATATGAAATGTAATTGCCTTCTCAGTGCCAGAGCACCGGTACAGAAATGGAAAAAGATAATGATAAACTGAAATAAAGATGACTGTAGAGACATTAATAGAACTGAACAGAGAATTACATTCATTTCAATAATTCCTGTTTTCTTGGCCTAAAGGCCAGTTTCACTGATCACCAAAGGATTTCTCTGGCTTTTTCATAGAGAAAAGTTTAGATTCCTACTCCTCGTGTAGCATTTAAAAGGTAATATGGATTTGTCTTTGTAATTAATTGTGACCATCTCTAACATTTTAATAGACTTGATTTCCATCAGTCCACTCGTCATATTCAAGAGGAAGACAATGCCGAAGTAGGACTTCACCTCTGCGTTGTGGTTTCTGTGAACCAGAAAGGTTGGATGGACGAATCCATGATGCTGTTTTGGTTAAACAAGTGCTTCGTTCATCGCCCTGATGGCTTTTTTAAGACTAAAAAAAGCCCTTTTAGTCATGGACAGCATGCGGGCCCACATCACCGGCACCATGAAAGAAAAAAATAAAATCACTAAACACCATGCCCACCATCATTCCGGGTGGACTCACTAAAATCCTTCAGCCATTGGACATCAGTGTAAACAGATCATTCAAATGTACTCTTTGCAAGCTTTGGGAGGACTGGATGGTTTCCGGGGAGCACTCGTTCACGGCCACTGGGAGAATGAGGCACGCCACTTTCTGTCAGGCGGTCGAGTGGATCGACAAAGCATGGACGTCGGTGATAGGGTTGCCAACTCCTTGATAAATAAATAAGGGACACCTCTCGGCAGGGCTGGTCACCCCATTTAACCCCCCCACACACACACACACACAAAACACCCTGCCTGCCCCTCCTCACTTTGAAATCAACCTGAATTCATTTGGATACGTGTTTTTGAATTATAAAAATATGTATAAACAAATTATTACACAATTAACCATTTATTTTTAGTGCAAATAGAATTGCCAGAAACAAACATATCTTTTGAAAATTATGTATCTTTCTTAAACAGACCTCTGTCCTGCTTAATAACTTAAAACAGTATTAAATAACAAAAAATCAATACGAACATTCTGTAATAGTGCATTTAGTGCAACGTGCAAATAAAGTTTGTAGTAAATTTGTGAGCAAGACATTTCATAATTTAGACTGACAATGAGCTCACTTCTAATTAGTTCAGTAGAACATTTGTTTTGCACATCAGTCCACTTACTTTTCATGAAAGAGAAAATCCTTTCCACCTACCCAGTGGAAGATGGGATGCTGAGGACAAAGGATACAACAGCCTGGATGTTGGGGAGGTCAGCTGCCTGAAGAACTTGCATCCACTTCTCTGCTGTTCCCTGGGACTGCCACCTTTCTTTCTCCTGAGGTGAGGTGGTGAGGTGGTCTATCAGGCTGTTTGCAGTCACACATTCCTCATACAGCTCATCCATAGACATGTTTAGCCTGCCAAAAGGTGTTAAAGTTCATTAGTGACACATAGCCTAGGTTATGTAGTGATAAATAAATGGAAAAACGTGTATTGTTTATATTTATAATTTAGCATTGTATTTAAACTACATTTTGAAATGTATTTATTAATTTACCTATATGAACTGTGTTTTTTTAAAGATGGACAAGGTTGTATGTTTGCATAGTGTAAAGTAAATTCACAATTATGTATTTATTTGTACGTGTCAATTGTACACTTTTGTTTATAACTATCAATAATTAAACATGGTTCACCACTACACTGGAAATTATTGAATTTTTACCTGCCAACCAGGTGAAGACTTTCAGTGATCTTCTCCACTTCCTCAAAGGATATTTTTCCAGATGCCAGAGAGAGGGGCTGAAGGTGAAAGAGCCAGTTTTCCTCTGAGAAGTCAAACCACTTCTGGACAGAACTGATGGCAGTTTTTTTTTTTTTTTACATACCATATCTGCCTCTGGTGTTGCCCGGTGCAGAACAAATTGGTCAAGGGTTCTCCTGGTTTTGTTGTCTTTCACGTTTCTTATGTGTCCAACTGCAGAAGCATGCTGTTTCACATCACACTGTCCATCGTGGGCTACAGAAAAAGTACACTTGCAGACGGTACAGTTGGCTTTGTAGTCATTATCATTCACGCATTCCAGCCACTTCCTTTTCCCACTCGACTCTGTATTTTTGCAGCCGTTTCTTTTTTTCTCCTGGTGGGAGTAGTCTGGCTCAAAGGTGATCTATGTTCACTGTTTAATCCCCTGAATGTTTGCCGCTCGCGTCTATTCTGCCATCTTCAAATCTGTCGCTGCCGTGTCTTCCGTAAACTGCCAAGACTGGACCAATGAGATGAGCCGGATTCTGTAGTTTCAATCACGTGTGTAAAAGGCTGTCAGCTCATTGGTCACAGTAAAACTGTAACTGTAAAAATGTTGGCTGTCAGCTCATTGGTCACAGAGCAGAGCGGCTTCTTTACCGTAATAATTGACATAAAAGCGCATCATTATTTATCAACTCCATTGACGTTGACAGAATAGTTTTGATTCTCACGATATTACGGGACAAAGTGCGTCCCGTAATAGATCAATAAGGGACACGTACTTTTGTTTCTAAATACGGAACGATTCCGTTTTTCAAGGGACGGTTGGCAACCCTAGTCGGTGACCACCAAAACCATCCAGGCTGGTTTAAGGAAGGTCTGCATTCTCCCACCGTCTGCTGGAGCTGCTGAGGACTCAGACAGCGCTGAGGAGATAGAGGGACAAGGGCTGTTGACGACGGGAAACCTTCCTCCTTCTCTGGCCAAACTGTTTGCCAGTGACACAGAGGACGAGGAATTCGAAGGGTTCGAATGAAAAATTTCTTTTAATAAAAACTAAAATTTATATCTGTTTCTGTCATCTTTATGGGCGGGTGAGCGTGTAGTAATTTTAAAGCCGCTTTATCTGTCAAAGTGCATTTATTAACAAAAGTTAAACAGAGACACACTCTTACAATAATCTCAGCTAACAAATATATATTTTTAGGCGTTTCTGTAGTTAAATTTTAATGAAATTCAGCTCTCGCTGCAAAGCGGGTCTGCTCTGTGGGTGCGCACGTCGTGTTGTTTACGTTTTAAATTCAGCTGATTTGTAATCATTTATCAACAAAAGTTAAACAGAGACACACTCTTACAATAATGTCAGCTAACAAATATATATTTTTGAGGTGTTTCTTTAGTTAAATGTTAACACAATGCAGGGTTTCCGCCTGCTGCGTGCACACGTATTGTTTCATCAGACGTAGCAAAACAATTTTTTAAATCCAGCTCATTTCACAATTACGTTCATTTATTAAGGAAAAGTTTAGCTCAGACACATATTTGCTATAATTTTTAGCAGACAAATAATTGTTTTTAAGTGTTAATCTTCTTAAAGCCTTGCTGTGCGCTCCTGTGGCAGACATTTGCAGCAGAGCTAAACACTTGGACCACATTTTCAGGTTGTCTCAGCGGTGACGCGTCACGTCACCGGTGGATGATGCGTTACGTTGGCAGTGACGTAAGTGCGATCTATATAAAGGTGCGGCACGTTTATGAATTTTTCCAATTTATTCCCAATAATTGGACAAATCGATCTATATAACGGTGCAACCTATCAGGCAGAAAATACGGTAGATGCTATATTGTCATTATTCAAACTGAAAATAAACATTACAGGATTGTGTATTTAAATGGACAGATTCTTTCTCTTTTCTTTGAGTGAAGGTAATTAAAATATTGTTACAAGGATTCACATTAAAACTTTAATAAAGGTGGACCCACATTCAACTGCACACATGATAACCAGGTGACCAGAACTCTTTATTTAAGCATTACACCTACAAGACACAAAGTGTAGGCACCCCCTAGTGGCAGGCTAATGTATATTTTCTAACAAATGAGATGGAGGGTGTTTCCTGTCCCCCTCTTGGCTGTGTGATGGGTGACAATAGTTTACCAATTTCAGACACAAATCTTGAACAGTCTTTTAGTGCTCATCATGCCTTGCCACATTTCATCTGCAAAACTGACTGAACCAAACACGTTTTTATGTTTGTAAGATCAGTTGGCTGAGGCAGCCATCTTGAATTTTGTTTACTTCCAAAGTATATCAGATTTAGAACATTTATTTATAACATTCTGAGAGTTTGGCTGAATTGAATATCCAAATAAATTTTGTTGAAAGACAAAGTTGTTATAATCTTAGGGGGATAGAGATATTTGTCAAACCAAAATACAGAACTAGTTTGAAGGGACGTTCTACCTCAGTCCAGAGAATTGGATTGTGGAATGTTTGGAGAGTGATGTTAAAAATGCCTAGTCAATGTGTACATTTAAGAAAATGATTAAAACTGAATTAAAAAAAAAAAAGAAGTAGCTTAATGTGTATTGTACTAGAGTTAGAAAAATTAGTTATTCATTTTGTTTTGTTACTTGATGATTATACCGTATTTTCCGGTCTATAAGTCACACCCTTTTGCCTAATTTGTATGCCCTGCGACTTATGGAGAGGTGCGACATGTTTATGGATTTTTTCCCATATTTTTAGACCAATTTCTGGCTAAGCTATGACCGTTTTTCATTTTGGCAAAAAATGGTGCAGTACCACTTTCGGCCGCAAGGGTACACCGACCGTTCTCACCTCATGTGTCCAACGGCAGCCTCCTCTGGTCGAACTGACTCTGTTGCAGCCCGGCCTCCTGCTCTGGAGCTCTGACACTTCCAGATAGTCCACTGACCGTTTCCAGCTCATGTGTCCAACGGCAACCTCCTCTGGTCGTACTGACTCTGTCGCAGCCTGGCCTCCTGATTTCTGGAGGTATGAACTACTGTTAGCTCAGTGTTTGTTAGCAAAATCGGTCAAGAACCACAGGAAAGATTTTGTTGAAACTTACAGAAAGTAATCACTGGATGGATATTTACAGCTGATTAGCTTTATGAGATGTTTGAGATAAAATTTGATGTTTTATAAGCATAAATGTGTCACAGTTAGCTTCGTTGTTTTTCCGGGTACTTTTTAGCAAATAGCTCATAAACCACAGGACACATTTTTATGAAACTTACAGAAAGTAATTACTGTGTGGACATTTACAAACTGTTAGCTGTTGGAGTTGTTTCAGATAAAATTTGATGTTTTATAACTGTAAATGTGTCGCAGTTAGCTTCGTTGTTTTTCCGGGTACTTTTTAGAAAATAGCTCATAAACCACAGGACAGATTTTATTTAAACTTACAGAAAGTAATTACTGTGTGGACATTTACAAACTGTTAGCTGTATGAGATGTTTGAGCTAAAATTAGATTTATTCATAATTTATTTTCGCAGCGCATGCGACCGTTTGGAAGACGTCAAAGCAAAACAATGTAAATCCAGCTGATTTGACAATTACACGAATTTATTAAGGAAAAGTTCAGCTAAGACACATCTTTGCTATAATTTTCTGCAAACATATAATTGTTTTTACCGTGTTAATCTTGTTAAAGTCCTTCCATGTGGCAGCCATTTGCATCAGAGCTAACCACCGGTCCACATTTCGGGTTGACAGCGGTGACGCGTAACATACGCGACGCGTCAGTGGTAACGCATAATAGATGCGACTTATAGAGAGGAGCGACACGTTTATGGATTTTTCCAATTTATTGCCAATAATTGGACAAAGCGACTTATAGAAAGGTGAGATTATAGACTAGAAAATATGGTAATTGTTTGAACTAATTGTTTGAAATAAGGGGCAGATATAATAAGATTTTTTCTTCTTCCTGCTACCTTTCATTTTATATGTTGTATTCTTATCGTTTATGGTATTGTTTTGTATTGTATTTTAAAATGAATAAAATTTATAAATAAAAATAAATAATTAAAAAAATTGTGTTAAATGGTTTATAAAAAAAACAACATTACAGTCTACCTTAAGCTTTTGTCGTGGGCAGTAAAGATGAAGTTAACGATAATTCATTTACACACGGAGACCAGAAGGATTTAACAGTCCAGTTAGAAACCTCGTGCGACCTGCCCAACAATCTGAAAGTGGAAAGGCTAAAGAGTCAACTGAGAAGGAGGGAGCACGTAAGTGAATATCTCTATTTTACCGCTGTGCCCACCTCCGACCCCACAGTGCTAGGCAATGAGTAATCCCTGCACAGTTTGTTCAATGCAGCACACACACCTGCACACAAAGGCACACAAAGGCTTTCAAACCTCCCTACCTGCTCCAACTTCAGGGATGATTGATGGAGCCTTCACTCCAACACACAGGCTGTTTAGTCACACTGATTGTGTGTGTGTGGGGGGGGGAGGATACATTTGTCCATCTGTGGGACTTAAAGAGCTCTTTGAGGCCAAACATTTTTTGGTGTCATGTTTGAATTACGGGCAGCACCGTGGTGCAGTTGGTAGAGCTGTCAGCTCTCAGTGAGATGGTTGCTGGCTCAAATCCCTGCCGGGAACTTTCTGGGTGGAGTTTGCATTTTCTCTCCGTGTTGTGCGGGTTTTCTCCGGATACTCCATTTTCCTCACACAGACCAAAAACATGCATGTTAGGCTGATTGGTAACTCTAAATTGTCCCCATGGTGTAAGTGAGAGAGTGAATGGTTCTTTGTCTTGTTTGTCTCTATGTGTCCCTGTGATGGACTGGAGAACTGTCCAGGTGTCTCTTTGATGGACTGGAGAACTGTCCAGGTGTCTCTTTTATGGACTGGAGAACTGTCCAGGTGTCCCCCGCCTCTCATACATTGATAGCTGGAAAAGGGCACCAGTGACCCCCATGACCCAAAAAAGAAGAAGCGGGTAAAGATGATGGATGGATGGATGGATGGATGTTTGAATTACATCATTTGTCTCTGAGAAAAGAAGATGTAGCAGAAAA
Organism: Garcialebias charrua; assembly: GCA_038048925.1. Lineage (NCBI taxonomy): Eukaryota > Metazoa > Chordata > Actinopteri > Cyprinodontiformes > Rivulidae > Garcialebias > Garcialebias charrua. Next base: position 6,801 of record JBBPBX010046274.1, on the reverse strand, counting down.
GGGGAGGGGCAGAAAAAAAACGGAAAAAAATCAGAGTACCGTATTTTTCGGAGTATAGGTCGCACCCGAGTATAGGTCGCACCATCCAATTATTGCCAAAGGATTGGAAAAATCCATAAATAGGTCGCACCTGAGTATAGGTCGCACCTACGTAAAAATGTGGACCGTGTTTAGCTCTGCTGCAAATGTCTCTTCCACAGGAGCGCAGAGCAAGGCTTTTAAGAAGATTAACACTTAAAACAATTAATTGTTTGATAAAAAATTATAGCAAATATGTGTCTGAGCTGAACTTTTCTTTAATAAATGAATAATTTTAGCAGGAGAAACACCTAAAAAATATATTTGTTAGCTGACATTTTTGTAAGATTGTGTCTCAGTTTAATTTTTGTTAATAAATGATTACAAATCAGCTTATTTTATAAAAAAGCCATATACAGGTCGTGTCGGAATCCCACTGTCTGCAACCCTCTCCCAGATGGCCGCCAATTGACACCAGCTGACGGGCATCCGTCTAATGAGGAGCTTCACTACTTAAGGCTGCAGTCCAGTGAGATCCAATGCTGGAGCATTGTACCTCAATCGGTATTTATGACTTCAGCCAGTGAATATCAATCTGATAAGAGTTCTTACCTTTTGATCTTGTGTCCACAGTTTTGTGAATCCTTGGATCCTGATTTCCGTCTGCCAGTTCCTGCCTTGTTGCCACTCGCTTGGCAAACCACTCTGGAGTCCTGAGTCATTTCAGAACCTCGACCCAACATCCCCCTGTAAGTTCAAAAAAGGTGTTCATTACAGAAAAACTGGACTTTATTTGTAACAAACAAGATGTTTCGCTCATCATCCGATAAGCTTTCTCAATTGGAGACTGTGAGAGGGAGAGAGAAGTTATAAGCAAGCTGGGCCACTGATACACACCAAACTAGGTAAATTGGAAGCTAACACACACACATACTTGGGATAACACGTGCCTGTGACCCATTCAAAGTTCAGTGTGTGAAAGCAGAGCTTACAGAAAACACACACACATCCTACTGTATGTAAATTGACAAAAACCACACTTCACACATTGATAACAGGGACCTGTATTCTCAATGATTCCAAATAAACCTTCAAATGAATGGTTTAAGTCCTTGGATTCTTTCATATCTAAATTCCTTTGGAAAAACAAAACTCCACGTATTAGGGATGGGAACCGAGAACCGGTTCTGTTAGAGAACCGGTTCTTAATAGTCCAATTCCATGGAATTGTAGGTTGCATGTCTTAACGATTCAGCTTATCGGTTCTGCAGACTCATGGTGGTGACGTATTTAAGCGCTGACATCACAGACATGCGCTGCGCGATCACAGACATGCGCCGCGCGCGCGCCCGAGTGGTGTTGTTCAGGTAGTGTTCACATGTGGTGTTCAAAATGGTGTCGCGGAGGAAGCGCTCAAGCGTTTGGCTTCATTTCACGAAAAAGGACGAGACCAGGGCTAATTGTAACGCATGCAACGCGTCCATTACGACAAAGGGAGGAAATACGTCAAACATGCAGAAGCATTTGGCCACTCAGCATGCAGTGATTTTGAAGAAATGTACCGTTTTTAACACGCTGCTTGGAGGAGAAGGAAGTGGACAGAAAGCGTCCACCTCCGTTGTAAATGTTACAGCAAGTAACGTCAAATTCTTTCACTTGTTACCTTTTAGCTATACTGTACTGCTTCCACTGTATTTTATAAATAATCTCCCTCTCTTGTAATAACATTTAGTTGACGAGGATTGCCGGAGTCTGGCTGGCTCAGAGGCTAGTAGTGTTAGCACCAGTGGTGCTAGTAGTAGCACACCACCGTTAGCTTTTCCTTTCATGGAAGCAGGGAGAAATAAAATGACTGAGGCAAGAACAAACGAATGTCATCGATCTGTTACCAGATTTGTGGTGAAAGGTTTGCACCCTTTTACAACAGTGGAACAACGTGGATTTCGGTAAGAAAATATTTAAATGATAAATTGTAAGTTGTCAGTTTAACAAGTTCAGTTCTGTTTCTGTTTCTATTCTTTTTTTAATTTTTTTTTAGGGAGATGACTAAGACTCAACCCAAAATATCGTTCACCAAGCAGAGAAGGTTCAACAAACCATCTCATCCCTGCTTGGTATGAGGTCGAAAAAAGTAATCTGATATCTGAAATAAAATATATCAGAAAGGCAGCCATCACAGCGGATGGTTGGACAAGTTTTACACAAGATAATTACCTAACTGTAACCCTGCACTATGTCATGGAAGGTAAAACTAAGGAAAAAGTCCTCAAAACAAAAGCTGTGTATGAATCACAGACAGGAGCAGCTGTTGCAGATGAGATTGATGGGATCCTGGAGGAGTTTGGAGTCAAAGAGAAAGTTGTGGCAGCCACCGTGGATAATGCAGCAAACATGGATGTTGCTGTGAAAAAGCTGGACATAATAAAGTTTCCATGTTTCGCACAAACCTTGGAGCTCAGAAGCTGTACAACAGCAGTTCAGTTTCCAACTGGGCAGCAATAATTTGTTCGGTGGTCGTGTGGATGAAGAGGTCTCACATGGCAAAAGTGGTCCTCAAAGAGAAGCAACAACTCCTCAGTGAGAATGCATTTTAAATATTTTTATCAAAGTCAGCTAATGTAATTTAAACTAATCCTCATGTGTGTGCCTTTCAGAGTTGGCCCAGCACATGCTGGTATTGGATGTGAGGACAAGATGGAACTCTCTGTTTTTTATGATTGAGAGGTTCTGTGAACAGTTTCCTGCGATCCAAGCTGCAGCTGTTGATCCACGGCTAAGAAAGCCCATGGAAAATGACAAATATGCAGTGCTTGGTGGGGAAAAGACAAAATTAGAATAAATAAAGCAATTAATAAATGTTTGTTTTGTTCATATTGCAGATTGGCCAGAATTGGCAATGAAGACCTCCGGAAAGCAGAGGAGTTTGTGCAGCTGATGCGATTGCATTACGCATACACACTCGTTGTGAGTAGTGACAAAACTCCAACCTGTGGCCAGATACTTCCCATCCTCCAGAAGCTGGAAAAACATTACACCGTGCAGGCAGATGACTCTGCTTTCAGCAGGAGTATTAAAGAAAACATCTGGAATGATCTTTCCAAACGTTACAAAGTAAATTTGTTAAATAATGACTAGTAATAATTTACACCAAACTTAGTAAACTATCTTCCTTTTCCCTAAATTTTGTTTTCCTCCATTTTAAATTTCAGGATGACTGTATCCAAGCGTTCCTTGAAGAAGCGACTGTTATCGACCCCAGATTTAAATCCATGTTGATTGATGATGAGAATAACATCTGGGACAGGATCAGGGCAGCTGTTGTGGCAGAAAACACTCAGGCAGCCGCAGCAACAACAGCAGAGGTATTTGAATTACACACTAAATCTGGTGTATTTCTTTTGGTGTATGTTTATGGTGATTTTTTTCTGAAGCTGGCAGAGATCGGAGAGACACAGAGTGAGGCAGAAGATGATGATGATGAAGATAACTATGTAAGTTTTGTTTTTTGTAATGAAATATGATAAATTGCAACTTGTGAATTACAAGTTGCCGTTATGTCAATTTCAGACACCTGTAAAGAAACAAAGAAAGACAGGACTTGAAGAAATCTTTGAAGAAGAGGACAGAAAGTGTATGGCAATGCAGCAGCAGCAGCCCCCCATCTCCGTAGCTCAGAGACTGGATCGTGAAATACAACTGTACAGAAGCCTAACACCAATTCCAATAAAGGACAGCCCAACCCTCTGGTGGTGGATGAAGAAGGACACACTGCCCCTATTATCATCTTTTGCTGAGAAGTATCTCTGTGTACAAGCATCCTCCACCCCATCTGAGAGGGTGTTCTCCACAGCTGGGGATACGATTAGTCCTGAAAGATCCCGTATCCTTCCTGAGAAAGCAGATATGTTAATTTTTCTGAACAAAAATTGCTAGTTTGTTTTGATTAAGTTTTATTGTTTATTAGGAAATTCCTAATAAACAATAAAACTTCATCAAATAGGAATACTACATATATTTTTGGTTTTGGTGAAAGATCATTAAATTCTTTATGAACACAAATGGTTTACTATATTTTATTACCCAAATGAGAATCGATAACAGAATTGATAAGGAATTGAATCAATAAATGACATTGATAAAGGAATTGATATTGATAATTTCTTATCAATTCCCATCCCTACGTGCCACTCTGGGTTCAGTCGGTCCTTACAGAATGCTCCAGCCATAACCGACCCAGAACGAGACCAGAAACGAGCAAACTCCATCCTATCTTCCAGATGGATCGTATGACCATGGTCGAGGAGACACTTCAACGGGTCTTGGCTCAACAAAACACCACACAGGAAACAATGAAGGAACTTGGAGGTATGGTTTATACTCTAACCCAAAACCTCACGCCCTCAACTCCTGCTTCTTCTTCTGTTAGATACACTCCTAACACGACGCCTGAGACCGGTGCCTCAAACCAGCAGCTAATTACAAAACCTTCTGAACTATTTTCTGGAGACCCTCATTCATGTGGAGGTTTCCTCCTGCAGTGTAAATTAGCGTTCAGAGCGGCCCCTCAACTTTACACAAAAGAAGCTGCTAAAATCATGTATTTCATCAATCACCTGAAGGGTGATGCCTGAGTTGGGCAAATTCCTACTTACAGTTTCACAACATTGACTATATCACCTTTGATACCTTGTTAAAGGAATTCAGCCGAATCTTCGACCGACCTCTTCAACAACCCAACGCCGTAAAGCGGCTCCTTGGACTCCGTCAGGGAGGTCGGCCTGTCGCGGAGTACGCCCTAGAGTTCCGTATCCTCGCTGCCCAGACCGGATGGAACGACCTCGCACTGAAAGGTACTTTTTTAAGTTCCCTCTCCGATTCCATCAAGGACCAGATCGCCGCTAGAGACGAACCTGAGAGTTTTGACGAGCTAATCGACCTAGCGGGTGCTATTGACGAGCGTTTCCGGGAGCGGAGAAGAGAGAAGGACTACAACTCCCGTCATCGTTCCACTTCCGGTTTCGAAACGTCATCAGGTGAGCCCCGCGCCTACAAGAACTCGTTTACAAACTACAAGTCCCAGAGAGACAGAGATCCCGTGTCATTTTCTCGTCACGTCGTTCCCACAGAACTTTTTTGTTCATTTTCTGAACCTGAGCCCATGCAAATAAATAAATATCGTCTGTCTCCTGAGGAGAGACAAAGACGCAGTGACAGTAATGCCTGCATGTACTGTGGAAAGACCGGGCACTACCGGAGAGATTGCCCCCTCCTGGGGGGAACGAGAACGCCCGCCAATAAAGAGAGAGATATTGGTGGGTACTTCTGCTCTCTCCTCCGCCTGCAGTCTGTTATTACCCACACTTATCCAAATCCATCACAATCATCATCCTGTTCCAGCTTTGTTGGATTCTGGCGCAGAACAAAATTTGATTAGTTTGGACTTGGTTCAAGGGTTGTCTCTGCCCACTCGGGAGATTCCTCCCATCTGTATAGCTGGGGTTACTGGTGAAACTTTAGACCAGATTACTTTAAAGACTTCTGACCTTCGTCTAATTACTTCAGGTAATCATCACGAGTCTATTGATTTTTATGTGTTTAAAGCTTCCGCTCCCCAACTTATTCTTGGATACCCTTGGTTAAAGAAGCACAATCCGACTATTAACTGGGAGTTGGGGAGAATTGAAAAATGGAGTGACAAATGTCTAGCACAGTGCCTACGTTCTGCTGTCACATGTCAACCTGCGGAAGTTGTGCCACACGAGGAAGTAGACGTCTCTGAGATCCCATCTGTTTACCATGATTTGGCTCCCGTTTTTAGTAAACAACATGCTTTGTCTCTACCTCCCCACCGTCCCTATGATTGTACAGTCGACCTCCTACCTGGTGCCACATTACCGGCTAGTCGTTTGTATAACCTGTCGAGACCTGAAAGGGAGTCTATGAAGAAGTACATTGAGGAATCACTTGAATCAGGCATAATACGTCCTTCTACGTCACCTGTAGGTGCTGGGTTTTTCTTTGTGGGAAAGAAGGATGGGACTTTACGTCCATGTATTGATTATAGGGGTCTTAACAACATCACAATAAAGAATAAATATCCACTACCTCTGATTGATTCCATATATGAACAACTCCCGTCAGCTACCATCTTTTCTAAATTGGATCTCAGAAACGCCTACCACTTGGTGCGAATTAAAGAGGGGGACGAGTGGAAAACCGCTTTCAAGACACCACTCGGACATTTTGAGTATTTGGTAATGCCTTTTGGTTTGTCCAATGCACCTGCTGTGTTCCAGGCCTTGATTAATGATGTTCTGCGTGACTTTTTAGGGGACTTTGTTTTTGTTTACTTAGATGATATTCTTGTTTATTCTAGAGACGAGGCAGAGCACTGTAACCATGTACGTAGAGTCCTTCAGAGACTTTACGAGAACCAGTTATTTGTTAAAGGAGAAAAATGTGAGTTTCTTGTGAAATCAGTATCATTCTTGGGGTTCATCTTTGAGAGTGGGTGTTATCGTACTGACCCCGAGAAGACCAGAGCGGTGGAGGATTGGCCAGTTCCGGAGAACAGGAAACAGCTTCAGTGTTTCCTTGGTTTTGCAAACTTTTACAGGCGTTTCATAAAGGACTATAGCCGCATCGCCGCACCTCTCTCTCAACTTACCTCCATAAACATGGTCTTCAAGTGGACTCCCCAGGCAGACGCCGCCTTCAACAGACTGAAGAAACTATTTTCTTCTACGCCAGTTCTATGCCATCCTGACCCAGGCCAGCAATTCA
>JBBPBX010046273.1:0-26654 GCA_038048925.1 Garcialebias charrua | reverse complement strand
TTGCGTGGATTTCTTACTGAAAAGTGACGTACGGTCAAATCCAGAAAAGTGTCTACGCACAAAAGAATCCAGATTTATCAAGCTGTGCGTACACCGGAATCCACGCACATTCCTTTTGTACATCACAATGAACGTGGAACTGAGCGCACGTGAGACACCTCCCCTGACACGCCTACATTTACATATGTTAAACAGATGCAAATTACTTCCTGCATGTGTGAAGGACATGTTTGTTTGATCCCTGCGCGATCAGAAATCATTTCTAGATTCAGGAAAACAATGGATTTAATATAATATGAGTGAGGACAAACATCCCAAGTAAGAATAGTAATAAACTGTGTTCATCACGCAAAGAACGAGTGATTGTGTGCCGGTATTCGCGCGCACGCTGCTGTCAGGTGCGCCACCGGCTCATTCATTCATTCTGAGTGAAAATATTAACTTTGCGCACGAGTTAATTACCATAATTACTGTAAACACAGAGGAACTTACTTGGATGTTTGCTAGAACATAGATCTTCGTTTATTTAATAGATGATATGAAGAAACGAGTCTCTGCGTCTCAGTGGAGACTTTTCATGACATGACGTGATGTTGGAGTCTCCAAAGCGCGCGCTGCAGCCTTGTGCGCAATCTGTTTGTCTGTGAAGCTTTTACTCCCATACAAGTTATAAATGGTGTACTTTCACGTGTCATTTTGGAGACATCTACAATAAACACAGATAATGACACACCTCCACTGCCGTGTAACACCGGCGAGGGTGCACGCGCGCTCAAAGCGCGACCATAACTCAGCCTTTGGGATCATATGGATGAGACCATTCCATTGGACATGAATCGGCTTTGTGTGGACTGGACTGGCACAGCCCTGATCGACCTGCCAGCTCCCTCTAAGCTCCTGTGGAACCCCAGTTTCTGCACGTGCACGCGTGATGCGCGGCCCCTGTGTTGCGCCAGTGCGCAGCAGTACGTGTTTCTGCACGTGCACGCGTGCGGCCCCTGTGTTGCGCCAGTGCGCAGCAGTGCCAAACTGAAAAATGATTATTTCTGAAAACGGCTGATAAGCCATATCCTAGATCAGAGAATTATATCTGTTTATAAATAAATGCTCTGCGTGTTACACTATCTATATCCTCCAGTAAGGCTGAATGTATCCGTTCCTGTTACATTTATTTTTTGCACAACTTTGCGCGTCCATGTGGATGTACTTGTTAATCGTGTGTTTGGTGGGAATATTAATCATTTTCACATCATGAACAGTTAATAGTAATAATAATAATAATAATAATAATAATAATAATAATAATAATAATGAATTCAATTTATAACGCACCTTTCATTAATGAAAATCTCAAAGTGCTACAAAGTGCAACAGAATTTAATGTCGATAAAACAAATAATAAAACAGTTAAAATCAACAACAGTATCAACTAAGATCAAAAGTAGAATCATGAGGAGTATAGTATGCTCGGTTGAAAAGAAAGGTCTTCAAGCCGCTCTTAAAGTCAACCACAGACTGTGGGGCTTCAGTTTCTCTGAAACACCTGTAAGTGTCGCCAAAGGAACAAGAACCACAGAAACGTGCGTACGCCTGCTCGGGAGCTTGCGTGGATATGTACCTGGATGCGCATATATTCACGTTCAGTTCAGTTTTGATACATACGGGGTTTTGCGTGGAAAGTGACGTGCGCAATGTTTTTGTGCGCACGCACGGAACCTCACATGATTCGGATTTGGACCTAGACAGCACCTGGACTTCAAGGCTGCAGTCAAAAGTACACTATAGCCTGGCCTGAAAATAAATAAAGCGACTAATCTAATCGGGACTCTGAGCAACCTTGAAAAGAGGCTGACTGAAAACTTTTCCTGGAGTCGAAAGCTGTTGAGAACTCGCTGCCCCCCCCTCCCCCCAGAGGTCTCTGTGTGCATTCAGATGGAGCTGAGCTGAGGCCATCTACAGACTGTGCTTATCTGAAATGATTACTCACGGACTATCTCCCTGCTTGCCATGAAATGCAACATGTCTTGTCTTATTCGTGCTTAAAGCTGGTAGAGTTTTTTCGACTTTATCATAGAGTGTCCTAAGACAAAATGTGATAGATTCTTTTTTGAATACCAATGATTATCTGACTGTATGTTCCTTTTTCCATATCTGATTGTTGGTGGCGCGGTTTTATACTGCTGCGGCTTCCGTGCGTACGTCCCTCTTCGGATGGTGCGCGCGCCAATTGCAAAACTTTGTACCTTGGTGCAAATATGCCAATAAAGATATATTCTATTCTATTCTATTCTAAAAGGGAGATGCTCCGAGCATCAGCCTCAATGTGTTCATGCTGATTTTAAGCATAACCCTTCACATCACGGTATAAGCAGTGGCGCTTCCAGGAATTCTTTGTTGGGGTGGCCCTGTGGTGGCCACTGAATATTCAGGGGTGGCACACCAAAAACCATAAAATACTTTTCAAAAAATTCATAATGCTGTAGTTGTAAAATGGCAATTAGAAAAAAAACTGGCAATATAAAAGTTAAGAAAATACCTCTTATTCTAACAAAACATTTATAGAAACAAGCGTTCTCAAGTTTAAAGGTGGAGTCTGCAGTTTCTGTAGAACATCAGCACTTAGAAAAAATTTCAACAAGCAAAGCATTCTGATCCCTCCCCCTCAGAGCCATATATGGCACTGCCCCCTTGTGGTCTGTTAAAATTCAAATTCAAGCTCTGTTTTTATTGGCTGATTCGAATTCAAGCTCGGTTTTTATTGGCTGGTTACAAACTTTGTTTTTATTGGCTGGAAAATGGCGGGTCACTTTTTCTTTTTAGAAATGCTTATTTACCACCTGGAGAAGCAAGGGGACAATATTTTTTTTTAGTTTTTTTCAGAGATTACCTCTCTAACATCAATCTAGTGACAGAGTGAAGAAATATGTTAAAATATATATTGTTTGAAAAGTTACAGACTACATTACAATCTTACATACCCCAGCTTTAAAGCCACTTCTTTTAATTAATTAAAAATCATTTTATATTTGCTTGTTGCTGTGCAATTTTGTGGCCAAAATTAGGGTATCACAAATATCCAAGACTAGTAATGAAAGGACAAAAGAAAGCACAATAATGAACTACCGGTATGTGCATTTTACTACAGATTTAACCAAAAATATTCCTTTATTTGTTTTTTTCTTGCCATATTAGTTTCAGAAAAGAACCGTCATCGCTCAACTTACTGAAGCTTGTCCTCTACAAAATGTTTACGTATAAATAAATAAATAGCTTAGAAACAGTGGAGTTTATGAGGTCCTACTAATCCTAAATGGATTTACTTCCTGGTAAAATAAAGGTTTAAATAAAATAAATAGCTTGGGGAAATAAAAAAAATGCACACCAAGCAAAAGCTTAGAACGCAAGAAAATTAAATTGTCTAAGGGGAACCAGTGTGTGTGTGGCCGGGCAATTGTTTTGGTGTGGCCATTATCCCCCTTGGCCCCCCCCTTAGTGGTGCCCCTGTGCACAAACCAGGATAAGCCGTGTTACATGAATGATGAAAGCACACTGGTGGAGCTCATCCTCCTGGAAGCCATAGAAAATATATTGTAGGGCCCACAAGCTGGCAAAAAACAAGTTTAACATTAAAATCAATGAGAGTCATTGGGGCTGGGCGATGGCGGACTTGGTCTATGTTGCCCCTGAAGGGTCAGGACTTCACGAAGCAAAACTCTATGTTAGATTTGGTTGGACGATGACACAGAGGTGGGACAATGGACCAAAGAACTGGATAGAAACAATGGGCCTCATGCAAGAACATGTTCGTATTTTTATCCTAAATTTCTCTTACATTTGTTCGTACGAAGCGTTCGTACGAACATGCCACGTCAGATTCAACAAACTCTTCTATCCTCAGGAAAAGTGTGTAAATGAGTTGCGTAAATATGATGAATCCCACCTGTTCTAACCACCTGCGCGTGCACGCGGAGAGGTTATTTACATAATTCCCACCCCTCAAAACACCATATAAGGCCACGTTTCCTGCCTTTTGACAGCAGGAAGTGTCCATTCATTCAAAATCAAGAAGTAAAAAGAAGAACTTCACGCGTTCGGAGATTGAAGTTCTGCTCTCAGTCGCGCTGTGGCGCACCGCTACCCCCCCCCCCGCAAGTGTCGGATGGTCAAATATTTTTAATTTTAGTGTAAACAACTGTGTTACATTATAGTTTCACTTATTCAGAAGAGCTGTGGCGCACCGCTACCCCCCACCCCCCCGCAAGTGTCGGATGTGTTTTTGAACAGAAGCATTTTAAAATGTCTCGAAACTACAGTTAACTTCATATTAATATTGTAGTGCATATGTTGTGTCTCCCGTGGGTCGTACAGTATCAGAAATCAAGAATAAATGGTTTGATCTGAAAATGGCTTCAAACAAACGTCTCGCCGCAGCACGGACAGGAGGTGGTCAAGGAATAGTCTGCGTTACCGAGATGGATGGACAATAAATGCCATGCTGCGCAAGACGCGTGCCAACATGTTTTGCAGCACAAATGAGTCATGCGCGCTCCTCCTGGTCATCGCGCAACCACATTCTGCAGGTTATATTTCGAATCAGATATAATAATCTATTGCTCCGATGGTGTTTGGCACAGCAGTCCAGCAATAGCATGAAAATCAGTCTTAATTCGTACTTGTTCTGCGGCGGTGTATGGGAATTTTATGTACCTGGGTGTTAATATGAGGAGCGGCTTTGATGACCAAGGGGAGCGCACGACTCACTGAAGCCTGCGCGACACACCAGACAAATTAAACTTAAAATTATAATTCTAATTCAAACAGAATAACCTATTGTCAAGAATAATTATGGTGCGTGATTTTTTTAAACCCAAAATATTTTCTAAATAACGAAATATGAAGTTATTAGTGAAGGAAATCCGTCTGGATAACAGCGGACCGACTGCTCGTAAAATTTACGACAGGTCCGGACCACACGTAAATTTTGTTCGTATCTGAAAAAAATCCTAGGATACGAAAACATTGTTGAATGCCACAAATGATCCTAAATCGCTCGTACGCACAGTTTAAGAACAAATCTGTGCGTACGAACGGTTCTTGCATGAGGCCCATTGTCTTTCTTTTCTTTTTTTTGGTGGGACATTGCCCAGTCGCCTGTAGGCTAAGAACAAAAGTGCCATGTTAAAACAAAATTTCGTAGTAGGAAATGTCAATTGCCTTCATTTTTATTAATATTTCAGTAGTAAATAAATAAAAAAAACTAAATAATATATTTGAAAACACTGAAATAGCAGACGCTAGCTATAGCATTTCCAGCAGGTGTACCATGACATTTTTGTCAGTATAACCATGTAAAGTAAAACTGATGGCAACTTAAAGATTTATAAAACAGCATTGGCATGAATTGCTATTCAAGGATTCAAGTTTCTTTATTTGTCATACGCACGACATGTGGTACATGTGGTGGAACGAAATTGTGTACACAAGGTCCCAGTTCCATCCAAAAAAAGTAGTAAAATGTAAAAGAAAAACAGCAATAACATCTAAGGTATGAACTAAGAAAAATGTTGACTAAAAATACACTAAGCACTAGCAGCATTAAAAAACCTTACGCCGAACGGCAGCACGAACCTGAGTCTGTGTGAGCAGATGAGTACGAACGACCAGAGACAAATCCAGAGTCCTGAAATGATGACAGAATGTTTATTCAGCTGGGCTCCTCTGAAAAGTCCATGGAAATTCCTCAGTAGAAGGGTTGGGAGTGGGTGAGCATCAAGTTTACAAAACTTTCCAGGCAGGTTGAGATAAGACGGCCTGTCAAGGCCAGTCAGGGTGCCGAATTCAGATCAACACAATCGTTTTGGGGACAGGCAGAACTTTTATGACATCTACCTTCAGTCTGTCGGTCCACTCGCTTCCGAATTGCCCAATTAAATGTCCATACCAATGGAACATGTCTGAGAATAATCCCCGAGATCTGATCCATTCTGCCAAAAGTCTGGGTGCTCGAGGGACAAACCAAGCCATCATGTAAGGCAGGCAGCCTGACCAGGTCCAGATTTGCTGCCAACGTCTTCCTTGTTTGTTGATAGACCAGGAACCAGCCGAATTCAAAAAGCTAGCTAGTTTTTAGCATGATCTTAGCTCTGTTAGTCGTTAGCTAGCCATTAGCTAGGTCAGAACTCTGCTACTTGTTAACTAGTAGCTAGCCATTAGCTTGGTTATAGCTCTGCTTTTATGTTAGCTCCGGAGCTACTATAAAGGACGTTAGCTCGGAAGCTAATATACTGTAAAGTATATGACTTTAGCTCCAGAGCTAATATATATATGACATTAGCTCTAGAGCTAATATATACCGTAGCTAGCCATTCACTTGTCAATCCTGTTGGATTTATTACAGTTTCTCTAAAATGTTCACTTTAATTTAATGTCTGATCTTTTTACACTAATTATCACTTTCTGCAAAAATGCAGAGGCAGACAATGTTTTGTCTGTGCCTGTGTGTTGTGTGTATGTCTGTTGGCAAAATATCTGATGAACCACTATAGATTTTGATTAAACCCTCTAAAAGTAATTACTGGATGAGAAACTGGCTTTTAACTCAGCTAATGTGAATGATATTGAGCTAAAATTGAATGTATTCGAAGTTTTTACAAGTTTTAGTTTAAAAGTTGGCTTTTTTCGCAGAGATAAAGTTCTCTTTCAGACAAAGTGCGTTTTCTGTGTTACGCCGTCTCAGTGCACGCTTATAAATGCAAAGTTTGACACCAGAAGACCATTCTCATGCTCATCCACTGATGGATGATCGCTCTTTAACACTTCTCCTCATGTGCTTGGCTGCACTTGTCAGCACACGGTAAACATTTCATGGACCACCAGCACTGGAATTTACCATAACCAGTTAAGAGACCCTTTATTAAAAATAAAAAAAAGAAGCAGACCATTTATTATTTGTAGGGAGACTTACACAGGCTTTTACTAAATATGGTGGGCAGAAGACAAAGAGCTGCAGGAAATACCAGCGTCCAGGCACATGAAAACAGTGAAACTTTTAAAAAGTGCCACCATCTGTCACTGATTCACCCATAAATCTTCATGGGTTAGGATTTCACTGAACTATTACCAAAAGGTTTGGATGATTCTCAGATATAAATGAAATATGTAGACAACAAATGGCAAAAACATGCAGTCAACATAAAATATACCGTATTTTTCACACCATAAGACACACTTAAAATCCTTTAATACTGTATTCTCAAAATTTGACAGTTCGCCTTATAGTCCGGTGCACCTTGGCCTGAAAAATATGGTAAACAGAAAATAATTTACCTAGCCTTTATTATTGGGTGAAATAACCAAGCTTAAGTTTCTACAAAGTAGTTGTCAATTACACAACGTCAGTTTGGAACTGATCATTTCCACTAGTCGTGCTCTAATCTGCACAGGAAGTGCAACAACTAGCTGCCGCTGCTATTTGCAAGAGTCCTCTTTGGCTTTAGCCTAGCTTGGACCGTCCGTTTGCTCGTTAATCCAGTCAGGATTAAACTCTGTTTCTCCAAACTGAAGTTGTTCAAAGCGTTATCTGCATCAGGTAAGATGTTAATTGCTCATAACTCTTCCACGGAAGAAGATTTGGAGTGGAAATATTAGCACGTTGCCATGCAAATACTGTATGTTTAGACCAAATGTGGGTATGTGCACAGATTACACACACAAACCCATGTGTGTGGGGTGGGTGAGTGGGTGGGGGGTGGAGTGGCGTGTGAATTCTTTGTTTTCTATTCTTAATAAATTTGCAAAAATCTCTAAAAATCTTTTTTCATCCATCCATCCGTTATCTTTACCCACTTCTTCCTTTTTGGGTCGCAGGGGTCACTGGTGTCCATGTCCAGCAGTAACTGTGTGAAAGGCAGGGGACACCCTGCAGGTCTCCAATATATGTGTCCAGGGACACATAGAGACAAACGAGACAAACAACCATTCAGTCTCTCACTCACACCTAAGGACAATTAAGAGTTACCAATCAGTCTAAAATGCATGTTTTTGGTCTGTGGAAGGAAACCGGAGTACCTGGAGAAAACCCACGCAGCACGGAAAGAACATGCAAACTCCACCCAGAAAGCAGCCGGGATTTGATCCAGCAACCTTCTAGCTGAGAGGCAACAGCTCTACCAACTGTGCCACCATCCCACATTGTCATAATGGGGTACTGTGTGTAGAATTTTGAGGAAAGAGATTATATTAATACAATTTGGAATAAGGCTCTAACATAAAATGTGGAAAAAGGGTAGTGTTGTGAATACTTTCCGGATATGACATTAGTTTGCTAATAGTCTATATGGGATGTTAGCTCTGGCGCGAATTGTTACCTCTGAAGCTAATACAGTACAGGAGTCCTCGACTTACGGCAACTCGGACTTACGAACGAGCCCCGTTAAAAGTATGAAATCGAGTTACGGCATAAATGCGTCAGCACTTTGGTGTGGACTTGTTCCTGTTTATTTATTTTTTTTTTAAACTTTATTTTTTCCATTTTTTTTCTCCTTTTTCAATTTTACTTTTTAAAGCATACTTATATACAATAACATTCAGAGTTCCCAAAAAAATAAAATAAAACAAAACAAACACACAAAACAAAACAAAAAAGAGGGGGGAGGGGAAGGGGGTAGAGCATCTATATGACATGAGCAACTAAATAGTGGTCAGCAAAAAGAAGAAAAAAACAAAAACAAAAAAGGCAGTTACATCATTTAGTCAACATTTATACAGCTGGTATCAAGATCCAGGAATGTTCCATTTCTTCCAGTATTTGTTATATTTTACAGTGTCAAGTCTTAATGAAAAAGTCATTCGCTCCATTACATGAATATCCTCAATTATATCCTTCCAGTCCAAACATGATGGTGGTTCCACTTCAAGCCACTTACGAGTTATAGCTTTCTTTGCACCTGCTAATAATATTAATAGGAGATATCTATCAGATTTCTTCAGTTCATAGGGCAAATTACCCAAAAAAGCCACAGTGAAATCACAGTCCAGGTTCAAGTTCATTTTAGTATTGATCTCTTTTATCACTTCTGACCAGTAGGGTGCGATCTTGGTACATTCCCAAAAGATATGAAAGTGTCCTGCATATATATTCCCACAGTTTCTCCAGCATTTTGCCTTTTCAATATCATTATAGTATTTACTTTGAATATTAGGTGTGATGAAAAAATGTACCATGCATTTCCAGGAAAATTCCTTCCATAGGTCCGAACTTGTCGTGTGAATCACAGAATTACATATATTAAACCAAACATCATCTGTTATTGTTATCCTGGCTTCTTTTTCCCATTTAACCTTAATATATGTTGTATTATGTTTTCTCCCCATTTGTAAACATAAATATAAATTAGATATTATTTTTTTGGGAGGTCTACCATTGCTTGAATCTATTAATATTTTAAGTATACCTGTCTTGTCCTCCTCCGATAATTTTATACTTTTATTGTAATAATGTCTTAATTGGAGATATCTAAAAAAGTCAAGTTTTTCTAAATTATATTTATCTTGAAGTTGTTTGAAGCTTTTTAATTCATTATTATCTGTGATTTTTAAATAACTCGTTATACCTTGTTGTGACCACTGTGCAAATCTCTTATCAATTCTTGCAGGGTGAAAATCACTGTCATAAGCTGGCCATCTTAGGATCCGAGCATTTCTTTCAATTTTTTCTTGTTTTAATATTTTATGCCATATGTCCAGCGGTACTTTTATCCATGAGGGTATTTGGGCAGAATCTATATGTTTTTTAATCAGACAATGATCTCCGAGCCAAGATTGTAGCGGTATATCACTATAAGACAAGTCGATCTCTTTCCATTTAGCTTCACATGATGGGTCACACCATCCAATTAACACTCTCATCTGTGCTGCTCTATAATAATCCTTTAAATGAGGTAAAGCCCATCCACCTTTTTCCTTCGACAATTGTAATGTCTTTAATTTTATTCTTGGTTTATGTTTAGCCCATATAAAGTTTGAGATTATTCTATCCCATTCACAAAATTGTTTATCAGGTAACTTTATAGGCAGAGCCTGAAAAAGATAAAGGAACCTGGGTAGGATGTTCATTTTTATTATATCTATTCGATTATGTAAGTTTGTGGTTAATAATGACCAACACTGTAAATCCATTTTAATCTCTGCTGTCAATGGTATATAATTATGTTCAAAAAGGTTGGATAGCTCTGTAGGAATTTTAATTCCCAAATATCTTATAGATTTATTCGACCAATCGAACCTGGACATTTTCTGTATTCTTAATGATGGCTGATAATTATATGAGAGGACTTGTGTTTTCTGTAAATTTAATTTATACCCTGAGTAAGTACCAAATATTTTAAGTAATGAAAGAAGGTTAGGTAAGCTAGTTTCTGGTTTAGTTAGTGTTACGAGCACGTCATCAGCGTAAAGGCATATTTTGTGTTCTGTACTTTTAATAGTTACCCCCATAATAGTCTTGTGTTCTCTGATGGCTTGTGCTAGAGGTTCAATAAAAAGTGTAAAAAAGATCGGACTCAGTGGGCATCCTTGGCGACACCCCTTTTTTATTTGTATTTTATTTGATAAGTCTCCATTGATCTTAATCCTAGCAGAAGGCGACTCATACAGGGACTGAAAACAACGAATGATTTGATTATTAAACCCAAATCTTTCCAAAGTTAAATAAAGATAGTTCCAACAAACTGAGTCAAACGCCTTTTCTGCATCTAAACTAACAACTATTGATTCTGTGTTTTTCATTTGGTCTACAAGGTGAAGAGCTCGTCTCAGGTTATCATGAGTTTGCCTATTATGAACAAAACCTGTCTGATCTGTGTCTGTCATTTCTGGGATAATCAACTTCAACCTTTCAGCCATTATTGTTGCAAATATCCTGTAATCAATGTTTAAAACTGATATTGGTCGATAAGAACCACATTCTGTCTTATCTTTACCTTGCTTAGGGATTACTGAGATCACTGCTCTTCTCCAAGATGGTGGTATTTCCCCTCCAGAGAGTATATAATTAAAGCAGTTCCCAAGCAGTGGGATGAATAGCTTTCTGAAGTATTTATACCATTCCGCCGGGTAACCGTCTTCGCCTGACATCTTATTCCCTTTCATCTTTGAAATTGCTTTGTTGATCTCTTCCTCAGTTATTTGTTTTATAAGCCTATTATTTTGGTCTGTACCTATTGATGGTAAATCCAAAGAAGCAAGAAATGCCTTCACTGGAAATGGATCTATTGTATGAGGCTGTGTATATAATTCGGTATAATATAATTCAAAAGCTTTTTTAATGTCTCTAAGAGAGTGATTTATCTTTTTATCTGTTGGATTTTTAACTTTTTCTATAAACCTATCAGCTTGTTGCTTACGTATTCTCCATGCAAGTAATCTCTTTGATTTGTGTCCGTTTTCATAGTAGTTCTGTTTAAGAAATTTTGCTTTTTTCTCTATCTGGTCTTCATATAAGTAGTTTAAAGCTTGCTTTGTTTCATTTATTTGTATTAAGGTATGGTCATTATTATTTTCCATGTATTGTATTTCTAAAGATTTTAATTTTATAGTAAGATCTTTTAAACATTTTTCTTTTTCTTTTTTCTTATAGGAAGACCACATAATTAATTTCCCTCTTAGAACTGTTTTTGCTGCATCCCATAAAATACAGGGAGAAATATCCTCTGTGTTGTTATGGTCCATAAAGTCTTTGAATTCTTTTTCTACAAAGTTATCAAATTTAGTGTCGTTTAGTAAACTATTATTAAATCTCCACAAGGTTTCTTTACGGTCATTATCCATATGGAGCGTCATGTATACTCCGGCATGATCAGATATATCTCTCACCCCTATATCACAGTTTATTATTCTTTGTCTGTCAACATTTTGTATAAAAAAATAATCTAATCTTGAATGCATCTGATGAGAAAAGGAAAAAAAAGTATATTTCTTCTCTTGAGGGTGTAAATTCCTCCAAACATCCACTAATTTTAATTCTTTCAGCATTTTTTTAATGTGTTTTGCTTCTGTCTGAGCTTTGGTAATTTTGTTGGATGAGTCTAAAAAAGGATTTAAGTGGACGTTCCAGTCTCCCCCACTTAGTAATATCCCAGATACTTCTGTTGTGATCATAGTAAAGATTTTCTTAATAAACTGCTTGTCATTTCCGGGTGGTCTATACACATTCAATAAGGTGACTTCTTTATTATCTATATAGCCTTTTACCAATATATATCTTCCTTCTTTATCTTTAATTTGTGAGGAGAACTGAAAGTTCAACTTATTAGATAGTAAAATTGCGACTCCTCTAGAGTTCTTTTTTGCATATGAAGAAAAAAACACATTTTTAAACCCCATTTTCTTTAGTTTTTCATGTTCCGTAGTAGAAAGATGTGTTTCTTGCCAAAAAATTATATCTTGCTTTTCTCTTTTCATCTTTGCCAATGCTTTTTTTCTTTTAATAGGATTATTTAAACCATTGACATTAAGAGTAATTACCTTATATTGTTGCTTCACTTCTGTCATTAATATATAAACATAAAAATACTTAGTGTTTTCCAGATGCTCTTATGGATAAGGGGGGGTCTGCAAAAAAAAAAAAAAACAATACATAACATACGTGACTTCCAATAGTGAGGTACCAGTCCACCTTCTGTGTAGTGAGGAGAGTCCCTGGGGTCCCAGGGGGCTCCTCGCGGTGCTGCCCTTCGATTCGCATCCATCCTGGCAGCGCCCATGGAGAAAGCAGTCCTGATCCCATAGCACGGTCATTCTGAATACTTGTACTGTACAGAGGATTTTCAGATAATCATAGAGTATTGTCATCTCGTCTGAAAGCCCTGAGTTTTTCCTTGAAGTGTTCCGCTCGTGTTTCTCGGGTCCACCGCTGAGTTCCATCCGCTCCTTCCCGGGAAAGGGTGCTCGAACTGGGTTGTGAGGTGTCCTTCCCTGGTTTGTCCGCCGATTCAAACATGTTCCTCTTCTTCATGTCATCCGATGCGTCTTGTGCGTTGTTGTAAATCACCGTGCCACTCTCATAAAACACACGAAGCTTGGCTGGATACATGGATTGGAAGCGGATTCCCTTCTCTTTTAAGATCTTCCTGATGGGGTTGTATGCTTTACGTTTGGTAAGGATTTCATTAGGGAAATCTTGATCAAAGAACACCCGCTTTCCTCTCAATTGTATCATCTTCTTACCCCATGCTGAATGAAGCACACGTTCCTTCGTTGAAAATTCCAAAAAGGTCACTACAATGGATCTAGGGTTGGAGCTGGGCGGGGGTTTGGGCCCCAGTGATCGATGACAACGTTGTATACCCAGCGTGAGGTCCGTGAGTGAGAGTTCAGTTTTTATAAATTGCTCTATGAACTTATGCAGGTTCTCACCTTCTTCTCCCTCGGTTATCCCGTGTATACGGATGTTATTCCTTCTTGAACGGGCTTCTAGGTCAGTTAGACGTGTTTGCATGTTTTCCTGTAGCTTTAGCGTGTGGCTCAGTACGTCTTTGACGTCCATGTTGAATTCCTCCACCTCGGTTAGCCGCTGCTCCGCCTCTTCGACTCTGCTCTTCACGTCTTTCAGGTCTGTAACAATGTCATCCAGTCGTTTCCCCATCTCTTCTCTAAACTCCGACATTTCTTTTTTTATAAGTCCCGACTGGTCAGTAATTTGTTTTTTGAGGTTCGTCTGAACTTCCTTCAGCTCCGAGAGAATGCTAGCTCCCATAGCTTCCATAGCTTTAGCCATTGCTAGCTTGTTACCATCGGAAGCCTCCGTCGTTAAAGCGGGTGATTCTTTCGTGTTTTCCTGCTGGTTTCCTCTCGTCTTCATGTTACTCCCCGACTAACATGTGAGTACAAAAATGCTTTTTAGAGTTATTTTGTCGAGAGAGTAAGTCGACCGTCTGGGAGCTCAGGAATCAAGCTGTTGCTCGCTCCTCCGTCATCCGGAAGTCCCTCGACTTGTTCCTGTTTAAAGGAGAAATGTAATCAAATCTGAAAAAAATCGATATAACAAGAATTTCATATAGTAAACAACACACATAAACATACTTAGTATGCTTTTTTCAAGTCAGTAGCTTAAAGAAATAGTTTTTTTACATTTTTCCTGCTACATGCCGAAGTGCAGTGATTTCTGTAGTAATTTTCTGGACGCACTTTTATGACACAATTAAGACCTCCTTTGCTATCTTACAATAACACTGAAGCTATAAACCCATCATTACTGTCCTCTTGTCTGTCATTTAAAATGGAAGCAGAAGACTTTTTTGAATCTGAAGGATATCACTTTAGTTTGTCAAAAACAGTTTGGTGATTTAGTGCATTAATGGGCATTTCTATCCTGGAAATACGAATAGCCTTCGCATGCTAACGTTAGCATGCTAGCGCCGTATGCTAACGTTAGCATGCTAGCGCCGTATGCTAACATGGGAGTGGGGGTGTTGAAAATGTCCTGAAACAGTTACCAATGTCTTGTTAAGCTCTGTATTCCACAGAACATAGTAGGATCTAAAATGATTTTTAAAGATGAAGGAGCAAGTTGAAACATGCAGGGTCTCCCTCCTTGCTAGCAGGCTCCATTGGGAGCTGCCTGGCTAACTAACTACGGTGGCCCTACACGGCCAAAATTCTACAGCGGCCGAATGCACAGGAGCGGTAAAAATACAATATAAAATTTTAAAAAAGTTTTAAAATCTATTTTGGGGCTTTTAGAATCGATTCTGAATCGCCAGGACTAAGAATCTTGATTCTTTAAAAAATAGATTTTTTTTGCTGCATCCCTAATTGCTACACACTGAAACCTTTTTGTCCACTACTAGATTTTTTTTTTATTAACACAAACAGAACTACAAAACACTACATAAACAAAAAATATATACAAACTCTTGTGAATGATAACATAACTACAGTCTATAAGCTAGGGGGCGGTTTACAAAATGATGAAAGTTGAAAAAATACTAGATACACACACTAATATTACTGTATGAGGGACGACCATTGCACTGCCTATGTCATATTCAGGGGACGGAGAGCAAGCAGAGGGAGGGGGGTCAAAAACACCAGATGAGAATTTTTTCACTTTGCAAAGTCTAAATTTGAGTTAGGATGACATTTTTGACTTGTGAAATTTTCTCAACAAGCTTATTTTATGCTTTTCATTAGACTACTATTAGCTTAAAAACACTTTTCATTTCTCCTTTAAAGTGCTTTATAAATAAAATGGTATGGTATGGTATGGTATTACGGCACGTAAAATCGTCATGACGGCGGAAATTTGGTGGTGGCGGGTGGTGGGAGGCGGGGGGGTTACCTTGGCTGTTGGCAATGGAAAATTACAGCTGGCGGGTGGGTCTCATGCAATAAACGGGTGTGCGGTGCAGCGTTAGCGGACATTTCCGCGACTTACGGCAAAAATCCGGACTTACGAGCGGCACGTGCAATGGGTTCCGACTTACGTCAAAATCAGGTTACGAACGTAGGTCCGGAACTCGTTCGTAAGTCGGGGACTACCTGTACAGTATACTGTATGTGATGCAAGCTCATTAATATATGGGTCATTAGCTCTGCAGCTAATATAGGTATCTTCTTCCGGCTCTCGACAAAGCAAGTCGCATATCTTTTTGCTCCTTCCCTCCCTAAGTTTTTCCTCCTCCCTGCTTGCTTTTTTTGTCTCGTCTGACTCTTCAGTGCTCACTCGAACCAATTTGCGATGGATTTAATAAATTGGGCTGTTTCTTCAATAGATAAGATTTTTTCCACGAAGCGGACCGTGCCAGGAGAAGCGGTCTGCCCCTCTGACACACACGCGGTTGGATACATGATGGACTCATGGGGACAGTGGCAGCCTATGTGTATGACCGTGTTGACTGTCGAAGACGTGGAAGATTTGTGGATTATTGGCCTATTGGTAGCAGCTGCTCTGTTTTTTGGCGTCGGCGGAGCTGTCTGTTACCTGAAGCTGAGGAGAGCTTCGGCGGCTATCAGCGCGCTGGCGAAACTCCCTGATCAGCAAGATTCTCTGATCCGAGCCGTGAGCTCCTCATCCCAGCTGTTGTATGAGCTCAATCGCACGTTGGGAGCGGCGGACTGCCGCGGACCTGCTGGGCGCTTTGGAACTCGTTTGCAGCCGCCCGGGCTCCATCAGGGCACGGATGGGGGTTCATAGAATCGGAACCTCATATGATTTGGAATTTTGGCCCTGAAACAGCGTCTGGACTTGGAAGGCTGCAGTGAAAAAGAACATTGTGGTCTGAATTGGAACAAACAAAGAGACTATCTAATCTGGTTTCTGCACATGTCCTTGAAAAGAGGCCTGTTTGGAAACTTTTCTCCTGGAGCGTAGAGCTGGAGTGTCACTGCTGACCTCACCCGCCCCCAGAGATCTCTGTGTGTGCCTCGGATAACGCCCAGCTGCACAACTGCTGAACTGTGTTCTCTGAAGTTACTCGCAGACTCTATATCTCCTTGCATGTCGTCAAAACTGCAACAATGTCTCGTGTGGTTGTGCTTCTGCTGATAGAGTTTTTGGGACTTTATCATGGAGTGTCTTCAGGCAATCTTTGATAAATTCTTTTTTTGAATATCACAAATGATACCTATTGTGTTTTTCCTTTTTCAGAGTCAGAGTCAGAGTCAGAGAGTCTTTATTGTCATTTGCACCGCATGTGGTACATGAGATGAAAACGAGATTATGTACACGAGGTCCCAGTTACATCCAACAACAAATGAAAGAGAAAAACAGTAATAACATCGAGAACTAACTAAGAAAAACATCAACTAGTAATACACTAAGCCTAATATAGTGGGAATAAACAGCAGCACGAACATGAGTTTGTATGAGCAGATGGTCACAGATGGTCACAGATGAACACAGCAACAAGAAAACATATCAGCATCACCATGATGTGATATTTTGCAGTGTTTATTTTAATTTTATTTTTATTTATTCATGAGTCTAACAGCCTCAGGGTAGAAGCTGTTCCTCAGTCTAGTGGTTCTACACTTGATGCTCCTCAACCTCCGTCCTGAGGGGAGTGGGGCAAAGAGTGAGTGTGCTGGATGAGTGAGGTCTTTCATGATACAGGTGGCTCTTTTCCTGCATCTAGAGGTGTAAATGTCTGTGATGGTGGGGAGACTGACTCCAACAGACTTCTGTGCAGCCTTCACCACTCTCTGCAGAGCTTTCCTCTCTTCAACTGTGCAGCCTCCATGCCACACGTTGATGCTGGAGCACAGGATGCTCTCCACTGCACACCTGTAGAACGAGGTGAGAACTGGGCTGCTCAGACCAGCTCGTCTCAGCCGTCTGAGGAAGTAGAGTCTCTGATGACCTTTCTTGATCAGGCTGGTGGTGTTGTTGCTCCAGCTGAGGTTATCATTCATGTGTACACCCAAGTATTTGTAGCTGGAGACCACTTCCACTGCAGACCCACCTATTATCAGTGGGGCATGGGTGTGTTTGTTCCTTCTGAAGTCCACAATCATCTCCTTTGTCTTCTTCACATTCATGTGAAGATTATTCTCTTTGCACCAGCTCTCCAGGTGTTCCACCTCCTGTCTGTAGCTGGACTCATCATTGTTTGTGATGCATCCCACCACCGCTGTATCATCTGCAAACTTAACAATATGACAGCCTGGAAGTGTGGCTGTACAATCATATGTGAGCAGAGTGAACAGAAGGGGGCTCAGCACACATCCCTGAGGAGAGCCAGTGCTGAGGGTTATGGTGGAGGAGGAGAAGTTGTGGATCTTCCATATCTGTTTTGCTCTCATTCAGGATGGATGAGAGATGGCCGCGCTGACGAACATACATATGTTTTGAATATATATGTTTTGAATTGCTGCAGCTTAACATTCTCTACCCCTCCCCTGGATGACTGTGTTTACATGATCACGTTGTATTGGTTTACTGGTGCAATGTTAATAAAAAATCTCTTATCTCTTATCTCTCTCTCTTATATGGCTTTAGATACAGAGCTAATATACAGGTATATGATGTTAGCTTGCTAATATAAGATGTTAACTCTGGAGCTAATATATGATTTTAGCTCTGAAGCTATTAATATAGGCTATATATGATGTTAGCTCGATAATATGTAGGATATTAGCTCTCGAGCTAATATAGGCTATATGGCTTTAGGTCCAGAGCTAATATATATGAAGTTAACTCTGGAGCTAATATATATGTTAGCTCTGAAGCTAAAATGTATTATGTTAGTTTGCTAATAGGACGTTAGCTCCCAAGCTAATAGGCTATAGCCTATGGCTTTAAGTCCAAAGCTAATGATGTTAGCTTGCTAATATAGGATGATAGCTCGGGAGATAATATACATTATGTTTGTGCTAAAACTATTATATATGATGTTAGCTCACTAATATATAGGACGTTAGCTCCGGAGCTATATGGCTTTAGGTCCAGAGCTGATATATAATGTTAGCTCCAGAGATAATAAATTGAACATCACATGTTGATCACGTTTGTTTCGTCCCATGTATTGTGCATAAGGACTACTGCAAATTATAACTTCATTGTCACACGTTAGGCTATAACTTTTTTGCTTTGACTCTGTGTTTTAGACTCCACTACAACCATGTGCGTCATCATCCCATAATGCATTGCACCGATAAAATAATGGCAATGTCTTTAGGTGAAATATTTAATAAACATGTATCATTTTTTTTTTTACTTATTAAGAGTTTTCATGTGTCACAAACAACTTTTAGTAGAATAGAGATGTAACAACATATTATTAGGGCTTGCATGTGCACATATTTGGAGATCCCTTTAATAATAGAAAGACGTGCTTCACTCATTTTCACCAAGAATGTTGGACATGCTTGAATTCTTTGGTAGAAATGGACATAAATGGTGTGTTTGTAAGAACAAGAGCAAAACAAAAAGCCTTTTTTTCCCCTTACATGGAGCAAATAATGTGTGCATGAAGTCACGCACATGAGGGTCAGGCAAGCCCCCGGCTCTCCTCCTGCCTCCCCAATCCTCCTCGGTTATGCTGCAATCCAAGCCTTTTGTTTAATAAACAATTTGTCAGTGATGTATCGAACGCCAACTCTAATTTGATTGTCTGTGAAATGTGCATGGAGGCGCTGCCTGCTCTCCGTCTCCCTGTCTGCACGACTCAAAAGTGATACTCTAGCCGCACTCCCCCCCCCCACTTTCCTTTCAGGTTTGCGTGCACATCCGTGCGAGGATGCAAGAGCAATCCTTAAGGGTTTGCAATTACATCTAAACGGCACAATGAGACATGATGGATGGCTGTTGCTTTTGCACAATGTCTCTGCCGGTGCAACGAGGTTAGGAGGAGAGGATGAAAGATTTAATACTTTTTGCTTATTTCTTTTTTTTATCCACTCCCTCAGGTGACTTGGCCAACATTTAAGGAGTTTTATCACAAGCCAACTGGCCGAATAACTTCATTCTGCACTTTTATTGCAAGATATTTCAGTTTTTGTTTGTTTGTTTACCTTTGCTTCAGTGCAAACAAAAAGAGACCACATCATCTATGGACATCTTGAGTTGTCCATCAGGTGGCACTGTGGGAGCAGAAGTACACTGAAGCTACCTGCTGGAGGCTCAGGAAACCACAAACAAGTGAAAGGCTCCTCTGATCCTCTTATATGGACCATCTCAGTACCTTGCATGAGCTTTGAGCACTCAGAATATGTGTCGAGAAGGACTCTCAGCTACTACCACATCAAACTGTAGCTCAGTATCTGCGCATCTGACAGAGGTGTAGCCATTTATGTGTATGCAATGACGAGTAGTGCCAGTTTGAACTGGATTGACTCCAAAAGTTGAGCTGCTGAAAAGGTACAGAGGATAATTACTTTCTTGTGAGTTGTCCCTGAGATATTTTGCTGACAGACAAACGGTGTGTGACTCCACAGGTTGTGTTAAACATGTTGCTCAATGTGTTAGACACTGAAGTACAGGTAGTCCCCGACTTACGACGGAGTTCCGTTCCTACGCCCGTTCGTAACACGGATTTCGTCGTAAGTCGAAAAACACATACACACTGGCCACCCCATATACACGTACGGTACTGTATACCAAGCACTTAGCCTATCCTAACACAGTACCCTACATACAGCATTTACAGCAACGTCTGTTAGCATGTTAACGACTGTTAGCATGTTAGCTCGTTGCTCAGCTGTAAAAACCTCAGCTCCAAGCTCCAAACAATAAGGTCTCCTGTATTTCCACGAGCGGTCCAGAGTTAGCATATTAGCCCCTCCTGACCTCCTCTGCTTCGGTCTGCTGTAAGTTTCCACTGAGCGCGTCAAGCTCCCTCTCCCTCCCTCCCTCCTGTAAGTTTTGTTTCGGTACCGTATTTTCTGGTGTAAAGGCGCATAAACCGCGTAACTGAACAATGCTTTTCAATGGGAGGGAGCTTTCGTAACCGCGAAACGTCGTAAGTCAAGGCCGTCGTAACCCGGGGACTATACCTGTTTAGGTAGTACTCGACTTACGAACGAGTTCCGTTCCTATGCACCGTTCGTAACACGAAATTAACGTAAGTCGGATCACATACAATTTTTTTATTTTCATAAATAAATAAATGTACAGTACTGTTACCAAGCACTTAGCCTATCCTAAAACAGTTTTTAAAGATGAAGGAGTGAGTTGAATTGTCTCTCTTTATGAATGGAGCCTGCTAGGGAGGAGGGAGACAATTCAACTCACTCCTTCATCTTTAAAAACAGTGTTAGGATAGGCTAAGTGCTTGGTAACTGTACAGTACTGTACATTAATTTATTTATTTAAACATATATATTTTAATTTTTAATTTTTATGAGATACGTGACGTAAGTCCGAAACGTCGTAAGTCGATGGCGTCGTAAGTCGAGGACTAGCTGTATTTGTTTGTCACTTTAAGATCTGAGATGCAATGTCTGAATAACCATTTTGAATGGGTTGGACATGTCTGGGGCTC
This sequence comes from Garcialebias charrua, assembly GCA_038048925.1. Lineage (NCBI taxonomy): Eukaryota > Metazoa > Chordata > Actinopteri > Cyprinodontiformes > Rivulidae > Garcialebias > Garcialebias charrua. The sequence continues at coordinate 5,676 of JBBPBX010046273.1, read as the reverse complement.
CTCCCCCAGAATTTTTTTAATAAAGTAGATGCCATTTCCTGCATTTTGGTGTATTTTAATGGGTTGTTAAAAAAATCTATGTTTACCTACAAGAGTAACTTGGTTCAGTAACTAGTTTAGAGAGCACGCCATTAGAAGTAGCCTGACCAACAGCTCTCTTGTGTGAATAGAACCCGCTCTGCTTCTCTCACGCATCCTAAACTCCGCCTTCCCGCATCAAAAACTTGCCGGAACTAACGTAGCACTAAGCTAGCGGTGCACAATACAGACGCGTTAGCCAAGATGCTACAGACGTAGCGCTACGCTTCTCTCGCAAATCCCCCGTGTTCCATCAGTGAGGACTGAACTTGGAAAAAGGCCTTCTCTTACTCCGCTCCTGCTTCCTGGAATATCTTACAAAAAGATCTGAAGCTCTTGGCCATGCCGTCTCTAAATGGTTTTAAGAATCTTTTGGAATCCTGGCAAAAACCATTGCAGATATGTTCTTGTTTTTGATTTTGTACATCTACCTTGTGGTGTTTTGCTAGTTTTTGATACTTTGCGTTTCACTTTGTATTTCTCTCTTATGTTTTTCTGTTGTTTGTTGTTTAAGGAAATTCTACCATTGCTGTTCATCATTCTTTAGTTTGTAGCAGGTTGCTTTTGTAGATGAGCCCACGAGGCTCAATGAGATTTACCTGACTAAATAAAGGTTGAATGAATGAAAAAAATTACTGCCAAACCTGGAGTGGATTTTTAGAGGTTTGGCAGTTATTTTTATTATTGTTTGCCATTCCACTTGATTAACAGGAGAATTCCTATTAATCAAGTGTAATGGATTTGTTCATGAAGAAGAAAAAACAGCGCTAGGTGAACAAATATTTCATGGAAAATGGGGAGGGGCGGGGGTCCAAATAAATATTATACAGGTAGTCCTCTACTTACGAACGAGTTCTGTTCCTACGGCCGTTCGCATGTCGAAATCGCCGTAAGTCGGAAGTACACACGAGCCGCCACTTATACACGTACATGTACGGTACTGTACAGTTACCAAGCACTTCGCCTATCCTAACACAGTACCCTACATAATTATCAAAAAACACATACAGTACATTTGGAGCCATAATGAAGGAAAAAAACATTTAATTTCTTACTGGGAGCTGATGAAGCCCGTCTCCGTCTATTAGCATGTTAGCTCGTTGCACGTCCGAGCTCTGCAGCTTCACGCGGTCCAAACTGTTTACAGTAAGGCCTGTTAGCTCCATACATTTGGAGCCATAATGAAGGGAAAAAGAGTTAATAACTTACTGGGAGCTGGTGAAGCCGTTCGTCCGCGTTTTAGCATGTTAGCTCGGGGTCCCTCCATCTGAGGCTACCAGGCGGAGCATCGAGTCGAGTGACCGGCTGAGCGACCGGCGGAGCGATTGGCGGCTGTTGCTCTGGGCCTGAAACGTCCACAGAGTTCACAGAGCGTTTCCAGCTCATGTATCCGAGCGAAGCAAGCTCTGATCGGACACACGGCCCATCCAAAGCCGGCTGTCGAAGCCGGAGCTAACCGAAGCTAACCGAAGCTAACCGAAAACTGCCGGACACTACCGTAAACTGTGTAAGCGGCTTCAAAATAATAATAATTATTATTATTATTATTATTTATTTATAAAGCCATTTAAAACAACCACAGCTGCAACAAAGTGCTGTACACATAAAATCAAGAACATTTAAACACATAAAATAAGATTTTCCAATTTTTTTTTCAATTTAATTTAATTTTTTTATTAATAAGGCATTCGTAACCCCGAATCGCCGTAAGTCGAGACCGCCGTAAGTAGAGGACTACCTGTATTCTTATAACTGTTGCAACGCTTATGACTGGACAAGATTTTTGTAATTACAGCGACTAACTCAAACTTCCTGCTGCCCTTGGGTCAAAATGACCCTAGAGGCCTCTCCGTTAAGACTCTAGTTGCATAGCCATGACAATTGGTCAAAATAATTGATAATGTAAGAAACATGGCTCATATTGAAGGGTAATGTGGTCATTTGTAAGGGAAATGTATTTATTTCCACCCAGCCGTCTTGTCTCAGATGATATGCTTGTGATTTGCTACCTAACCAAGGCTGAGAGGATGCAGCCTCGTATTTGTGTCTGATTTCGGGGTATGCAGTTGTTGCCTCAGGCAGTTTGTGGTCAAACAGAGTTGCCTTGAACATGAGCAACGTTTCCCACAGATAAACTCGTTCCCTCCTTCTGTTAGCTGGTTGAAACACATGTTCCTTCTGCTTTAAAACACCCACTGTTTTTTTTTTTTTTTTCTTCCTGCAGCCAGCCATTAAAATGCAAACACCCACGCCAAAATGATCACTGAAAAACACAGCAGAAACAAACGACCGGGAGAAATAGCCGCTGGCGGTGAAATCACTCTTGCCCTTAACGTTGGCAAATCTGCCAGTGAAAAACAGGGGCGACCGGAGAAGAGCTCTCACCCCCAACCCCCACCTTGACTCTCCCCATGACGCGAAAGAGATATTTATCTTGTAAAGATCTTGACATTTCACTGGGCTCTCTAATAACATCCTGAAATATGAATAAGAGTGCGGCGAGGAGAGAAGCCCGGCAAAGCTTTTGTTAACCGGTATCGATTGATATAGAAAGGGGTAAAAAAGGACGGAAGGAGTCTGAGCCACGGGGAGCCTCTTTTTACTGATCATGTGTTAACCTTGTCAAAATTTCTTTTAAACATCTCACAGCTTCCTCACAGTGCCGGGAGCACCGCTGGTGGTCATCTTGTTCTTATCAAAGGGGGAAAAAATCCAGCCTACAGCGCAGTCCACATGTAAGACCGATGGTGTTCGACCGCTCGGTCAATACTCGGTGACACTGAAAAAGTGGCGAAGACCTTCGAGAAAAGGCCACCTGCTTTCTCATCTGCACAGGCCATCCAACTTCAAGACCGTTTAGATCTTTAAACGACGTTTGGACTAATCACTGCGGTCAAACCTAATTTTATATTTACAGTTTTTTATACATGGATATGAAACTACCCCTTCTCTATGGGGTGCCGTTTGTAAAGTTACACAGTGAAAATAAACATCAATTTTTGGTTTATTTACCCTTTAAGAAGAAAAAAAGTGTTGTTTTTTTCAAAGTCATATTTTCACCATGTTATTCATACATTTATAAATGTCATGGTTCCAAACTAAATATTTAATTTACAAACTAAGCAATTAGTTTACAAACTAAATACATAACTTGCAAGCTGTTAAATATTTAGTTAGCAAATTAAATATTAAGGTGTAACTTAAATATTTAATTTCCAAGCTAAATATTTATTGTCAAAACTAAACATTTAATTTCCAAACTAAATATTTATTGTCCAAGCTAAATATATAATTTCCAAACTAAACATTTAATTTCTAAACCAAACATTTAATTTCTAAGCTAAACATTTAATTCCTAAACTAAATATTTAATTTGCTAACTAAATATTTAGCTAACAAGCTAAATGTTTAACTTACAAGTTAAATATTTAGGTGTAAATTAAATATTTAATTTCCAAGCTAAATATTTATTGTCAAAACTAAACATTTAATTTCCAAACTAAATATTTATTGTCCAAGCTAAATATATAATTTCTGAACTAAACATTTAATTTCTAAACCAAACATTTAATTTCTAAGCTAAACATTTAATTCCTAAATTAAATATTTAATTTGTTAACTAGCTTGCAAGCTAAATATTTAACTTACAAGTTAAATTTTAGGTTAGAGTTAAATATTTAGTTAGTAAACTAAATATTTAGGTGTTAATTAAATATTTAATTTCCAAGCCAAATATTTATTGTCAAAACTAATTTAATTTCCAAACTAAACATTTATTGTCCAAGCTAAATATTTAATTTCCAAACTAAACTTTTAATTTCCAAACTAAACATTTATTTTTAAGCTAAACATTTAATTCCTAAACTAAATATTTAATTTGATAACTAAATACTTAGCTTGCAAGCTAAATATTTTACTTACAAGTTAAATATTTAGGTGAGCGTCTGTATTTAGTTAGTAAATTAAATATTTATTTTGGAAATTAAATGTTTAGCGTAGAAATTAAATGTTTAGTTTTGACAATAAATATTAACTTGGAAATTAAATATTTAATTTACACCTAAATATTTAGTTTACTAACTAAATACTTACATTTAAAGTTAAGTATTTAGTTTGTAACCTAAATATTTAGCTTGTAAATTAAATATTTAGTTAGGAACTATGACATTTGTAAATGTATGAATAACATGGTGAAAATATGATTTTGGAAGAAAGAAAAAAAGACTAAACCAAAATATTTATGTTAATTTCTGACTGTGTAACTTTACAAACGGCACCCCATACTTCTCTGTGCTGCAGAGATTCGGCATGACCGTTGATTCAAGACTTTACGGATGTAAAGTTGTCTTTGAAACAAATTGAAGGGACTTCATCAGTAAATAGCAAAACGAGGGAAACTTTTGAAAGCTTGAACATCTGTTTATATGGAAATACAATTGAACTCAGTTCATTTCTATAGCGCCAGTTCAATGCAAACATAATCACAGGGTGCTGTACAAAAACATTGACGTACATTATAAAAGGCCAATTAGTAAAAGTTATCTATCTAATGAAGCCAGCAGATTGTGTTGAATATTTGCTTTGTTGCGACCTCTCTTCCTGAGCAGCTATAGGAGGCGACAGTGGAAAGGAAAATCTCCCTTTTTGACCAAACAAAAGACAGCAGAACCAGGCTCAAGATGGACAGCCATATTTACCTTGACTGGCTGTGGGAAGCCATACCAGCCAAGAATACAAACACAAAATGGCTGGTCCATTAGTGGTTCCTATGGTCCAGGTGTGGTTTCTATGGTTAGAAAGACAACAACAACAAAAACACGTTAATGACAGAAATAATTACAAACAGGTAGAGTAGAGCAAGTAAAGACAGCAGCAGAGTGAGGAAATGTGGTCAGTTTCTCCTCCACCAGTCTAAGTCTATAGCAACATAACCAAGGGATAGCTCAGGAAACCCAAGCCAATCCTAACTATAGGATTTATCAAAAAGGAAAGTTTTAATCCTAATCTTAAAAATAGATAATGTGTCAGCCTTACAGACAGAAACTGGACGTTGGTTCCACAGGAGAGGAGCCTGATAACTGAAAGCTCTGCCTCCCATTCTGCTTTTGGAAACTCTAGGACCCACAAGTAAACCTTCAGTCTGAGAGCAAAGTTCTCTTTTAGGAAGATATGGAACTAGCCTGGCCCTCGCCTTCCTGCACAGCTCCGCTCAATTCTCATTTCCCTTCACTGCACAGTCTGGGACTTCACCCACCCACAAGGATTTCTCCGGTAGATTTTTGTTCGGACCAATCAGAGAACAGAAGGGGTGGAGTTTTGGACCCTAACCCACGCCCCCACCTGTCCCAGCGCGCAGAGCCCTATGAAGCCTCGGATATAGTCGCGCTTTGGTCCGCAAGCTGGAGCGCGCGTGCTGCGCGCGCACTGTGCATGCGTTTATAGTGTGGCACGGCAGCGCATGGCAAAGTGCTGTTCTTTTACTGACCAGCAGGTGGCAGTACCTTCTAAAACCTGTGCATATGTTGCAAGAAAGGGTGTAGAAGAAGAAATCTACCGTAGAAGAAGAACTGTTTGAAATCACACAACAAAAACAATAGC
>JBBPBX010046272.1:7972-26654 GCA_038048925.1 Garcialebias charrua | reverse complement strand
ACAATTTCTAAAACGCTTATTAATTTTTTTAGGTCCACAATGTCTTATGAAAATTAGGGGAAGCTAATCTAATCCGCTATTTATATATTTCTATATTATATATATATATATTTATATATAGCCGGCAGCGTTATCAATATTTGCACTACACTGCCAACTGAAAAGTAACAAAAATGATCCTAAAAGGATGAAATTACAAAAATCAAAGGATTTATTTAATACTTTACGTACATATATTCTATTCGGCCACGAAATTAACAAAAAATAGAATGATCTTTTAATCCCTAAAACCACGTTTAAATCTCAAATACACGGGTGTGTCGCCACCGCATTTATACATAAAGTAACCCAAATACATGAAACTAACGACTCGCCGTCGAATGGTCGACACAAAACACAATAAAATCATCCGGCCACGTTAATTTGGCTTGAAACAGCGGGGTTCTCTACGGATTTATCCATTAGTAACCCAGCACAACCAACAGGCAGACACAGCGTTAGCGTCTATAGGTAGTCAACAGATTTAATGAAAAGTAACTAAAATACATAAAAATAACGACTCACCGTCAAATGGTCGACACAAAACCCTCAATAAACTCCTCCGGCCACGTTAATTTGGCTTGAAACAGCGGGGTTCTCTACGGATTTATCCAAGTACCCAGCACAAACAGTAGCCACAGAATTAGCCCCCGAGTTCACCTCTGAGTGACCCGGAAGATGTCAAGATGGAATAGTCCATTTTTAGTAGGGGGATAAAGAAATCGACCGTTTTTTTATTGCGTATTTAATGATCGTTTTCATCGTAACTATAATTATTTTTATGTTAAATGTACATTAACAAGCAGGATCAATGTTAGTTATGTAGGTGACTGCACGGGGCGAGGCGGGGCCGGGGCCACTGCTGAAATGGGACCCCCAGGCATTTACCTACATGGTAGATCCGAGTCTGTTCTCAGCTCTGCCCCCCTCCCCCTCACACCCTTCCTCCTCTCTGCTGTTTACGGTGGGGAAAAAGGTAAAACAAGCAGCATAAGAGCTTGTAAATAAGTTTATTGGTTTTTACTGATAGATAATTAGTTATTAGCGGTACTGCATTTTAAATAAAAATAGCACAAATCCGCTTATGAATTATAAAAGTTAGTCAATTCACAAAAACGCTGACAAAAAGTTTAGGTCCACTGTAAGCGGATTAGCGCTTTAGCGCTACCTAGCGTTCATTTGCCCACCACTGACTACTACTACTACTTGTATACAACATTTTGTTCCATCTCATGTACCACATGAGATGGTAATGACAATAAAGTGTACTTGAACTTGAACTATATCGCTACTTTGCAGTTTTCCACTTATCGCGGGTGGGCAGGGTACGGAACACCCGCAATAAACAAAGAACTACTGTACATCCCAGGAAGGTAACGAACCCAAGTCTGTTAGCCTGCTGCCACTCCACCCCCAACAAGACATATTGTCTTTATAAACTTATGACTTGCTATAATGGCTTATAAAATAGAGCAAAACAAAAAAAGACAATTAAAGGGATGTATTCCAATCTATTGCATTTATGTGTAAAAATGTTTATGAGATGCTGAACTGCCAAAAAGCTTTATTCTATTATTTATTTACTTTTGATTCCTTTATTCAAATATTGTGTCAATACTGACCAAGATGTTAAAGTGATCCAAGGATATGTTGCTTTTACTAAAACTGAACTTTACAACGTGCATGAAATAAGTAATCCGAAAGTAATAAAGTAAAAATAAATGAAAATAAGTCAAAATCAATCTTATGAAAATGTTACAAATGACTGTAGAAAATGCATCTGTGACTCATATTTCAACAAAACGAGTCATTTTAAATTTCTTTCGTTGAGTGTCTTTCTGTAGAGATTAAAAAAAATTAACGATTTATACACTCACAATTTTCTGATTTATTTGTATTTATGGTACATGAGCAGATTTGAGCATAAACATTAATTTCTTCATCTCCTCTACTCAGAAGTGTCCCTTAATGCAGCACATGATCAAAACTCACATATTCTTTGCTGATGTTTTCACTGCTTTGTGTAGTAATATAGTGCACTCTTATGTAGTCTTTAATTATTCATGCTAACAGATTTTAATTAGACTTAGATTTGAGAATTATTTTCAGCTTTCTAAACCAAAAAAATACCCTGCTATATTCTGTGCTTCTTTTAAGCTGTGCCCCCTCACTGTTTTAGACTGGATCCAGGTGTACAGTCACAGCCCGGCTCACATCACTCCATCTTTTATGTCTTTAGTGGTGCTGCCATTCCACTATAATCCAAGAAAGTCTAAACTTGTTGTGTGTACATGCTTGACATTTCTCCACAAACAACAGCAACAAATATAACAACTGAATGCTGCTGAAAAGCCACGAGTAACTAAAAGTTTGCTCTTAAACAACATAGAACATGTATTTTTTATGCACACACTCATTGCAATGTCTCATTGTACTAAGAACTTTTAAAAGTGCATTTTTACAAGACTTGGAATTTTATTAAATTACTGTTAACCAAGTTAAAAACTAAAGAAAATACTTCAAAATACAACAGTGAAATGCCATAGATTTAGGTTTTGGTCGCACAGTATTAGGACTACCACGCAGTTACAATAGTAACATTGAAATGTGTGATGGCAATATTTTTGTAAACAATTTGTTTTTCTCACACTGTCATCACAACGCTCATACCCACTGTACTGTAATGTTTCAGCTTCTATCATCTAAAATGGCTGCAGTTGTTCAAGGCAGAGTCCAGCTGAGTATTCTAATTTATAGCTAAAATATGTATACATTATTGTAATTCTTGACAACACAAATGTTGCATACACTGATAATATTTTAGAGTTGTAAATCACCAGTTTTACCACATTACTATATTATATTGATTTGTTTGTATGACTATATGATTTTTCTCAATATCACATAGTCTGTCACAATACAATTTTGATTCTATTTGATTCACAAGTCTGCAATCGATATATTGTGATGTCAAATGCTCATCTCATTTACATATGAATACATTAAAAAAACAATTCAAATATGATTTAACCATTTTATTTCTGTTATTATAGGCACCAGGCATTTAAATAAACACAACAATTTTTTTTGTTATTTAATGAAAAATTAAAATAAATGACCTGTTCAGTATAGTCTCACATTTCTCATGTTTAAGTGCTAAAGAGGGCGAGAAGGACTTGTACCAATACATAGTTCCCAGACACGCCCCCATACCGGCTTCCGCACCACATCTGAAGGCAGAGAAAGGCAAAATGGCGAACTAGCAGAGCAAATTATACGGACAAAAACACGAGCTACCACAGCTTCATCAAGGAACAACAGCAAACTGGCAGTGGTCGAGTTAAATGAGTTTGAGAAAGAAATCATGGCAGACGAATCAGACAACTTGTCACAAAGTAGTTACTCCGATATCATTAATTATTTAATTACTACAAAGAGCGCACACGGCTTCACAGCACACCGGCTTCACAGCGCAGAGATTCACAGCTTTAAATCCAAAAAAGATGTGTAAACTGTCTCAATCATATCTAACCAGCTAAAAAAAGGTTGAACTAAAATAACACACAGCCAGCACAAACAGTCCAAGCTGAACACGGACCAGAACCAGCACTTTTGAGTCTTACCGTGTTGGAAGTTAGCATGTTGTTAGCACTGGAGCCGAGGGTCCAGTGCCGGTCAGACGGCGTGTGGAACCGTCGCGGTTGCGGGGGCACGTCCCATGGGACCGACGCGTCGCCCGCACGACTTGGCTCCGGTCCTCCTTCTCCCACTGGGGTGGTCTCACTGCCGGTCCCGGTAGACCGGCTGGACCGTGAGGAGGCCATTGTTGCGTTAGCGAGATGCTAAGCTAGCCACAGCAGCATGCAAGACGGTGTCGCTAAAATAATGAAAAAAAAAAAAAAAAAAAAAACAGCTCTAACACACAGACAGTTGTACTCTAACATTGTTTCACAAAATGATTTATGTAGAATATTTTGTTTACCGGCCAAAAGCACGATCTTCTGAGCAGATCCAAGCAGAGATGGGGGGGATTTGAGTTTCTCCGATGAAATAAATCCTTCAGGTTTACTTTTTTTTTGATTAAGTGAAACCTGCGCGTTGCCCAAACGTCTACCCGACTGGAACACCCACTGACACAACACGAAGTAACCATTGCAATTAATTAGAAATTAACAAAAAAAACAACGTGAAAAATGGACATCTATTACAACGCGCTCAAACTGCTGTTTAGCCTGCCTGTGGGAGGGTCAAAAAGGACAACCCACAGATGTGACGTCACATGGGAACTATGTATTGTCAAAACAGAGGGATCAGGCTGGAAAGGATGTGCCGCAGGTTAGGCTTATTAAAGATAGGAATGGTAATGTTCTAACAAGTGAGGGGTGTGTGACGGGAAGATGGAAGGAGTACTATGAGGAGAGGAGCTAATGAATTAAGAGAATAAAGGAGACAGAAGAGTAGAGATCATAGAAACTGTGGACCAGGAAGTGGGAAATATTAGTGAGGGTGAAGTCCAGAAAGCTCTGAAAAGAATGAAGAAGGGGAAGACAGTAGGACCTGATGACATACCAGTGGAGGTTTGGAAATGTCTTGGAGAGATGGCAGTGAGGTTTTTGACTCAAATATTCAACGGCATATTTGAGGGTGAGAAAATGCCTGAAGAATGGAGAAGAAGTGTGCTGGTGCCCATTTTTAAGAACAAGGGTGATGTACAGAGTTGTAGCAACTACAGGGGAATTAAGTTGATGAGCCACACGATGAAGATCTGGGAGAGAGTTGTGGAAGCAAGACTTAGACAAGAGGTGACTATCTGTGAGCAGCAGTATGGTTTCATGCCAAGAAAGAGCACCACAGATGCCATCTTTGCTTTGAGGATGTTGATAGAGAAGTACAGAGAGGGTCAGAAAGAACTCCATTGTGTGTTTGTGGATTTAGAAAAAGCATATGACAGGGTGCCAAGAGAGGAGGTGTGGTATTGCATGAGGAAATCTGGAGTGGCAGAAAAGTATGTTAGACTGGTACAGGACATGTATGAGGACAGCAGGACATGTATGAGGACAGCAGGACAGTGGTGAGATGTGCTGTAGGAGTGACAGATAGCTTCAAGGTGGAGGTGGGATTGCATCAAGGATCGGCTCTGAGCCCCTTCTTGTTTGCTCTGGTGATGGACCGACTAACAGATGAGGTCAGGCAGGAATCCCCATGGACTATGATGTTTGCAGATGACATTGTGATCTGTGGTGAGAACAGGGAACAGGTGGAAGAGAACTTGGAGAGGTGGAGGTATTCACTTGAAAGAAGAGGAATAAAAGTCAGCCGTAGTAAGATAGAGTACATGTGTGTGAATGAGAGGGAGGCCAGTGGAACAGTGAGGCTACAAGGACAGAGGTCACAAAGGTGCAGGACTTCAAGTTCTTGGGGTCCACTATCCAGGAAAATGGGGGATGTGGGAAAGAAGTGAAAAAGAGAGTCCAGGCAGGATGGAGAAATGTTTCAGGAGTGATTTGTGACAAAAAGGTGTCAGCAAAGGTAAAAGGAAAAGTTTACAAGACAGTGGTGAGACCAGCTATATTGTATGGTCTGGAGACAGACACATGGACAAAAAGACATGAGAAAGAACTGGAAGTGGCAGAAATGAAGATGCTGAGGTTCTCCTTAGGAGTGACAAGGATGGATAAGATCAGGAATGAAATCATCAGAGGTACAGCACATGTTGAACAACTGGGAGATAAAGTTAGGGAGGCCAGACTGAGATGGTTTGGACATGTCCAGAGGAGGGACAGTGGGTATATTGGTTGAAGGATGTTAGAAATGCAGCTGTCAGGAAAAAGACAAAGCGGAGATATATGGATGCAGTTAGAGAGGACATGAAGGTAGTTGACGTGAGGACAGAGGATGCAGAGGACAGAGTGAGGTGGAGGAGGATGATTTGCTGTGGCAACCCCTGAAGAGGGAAAAGCCGAAAGAAGAAGAAGGGCATTTTTTAAACCAGTTACTTAAAAGTGCCCATATTGCCTTTCAGTTATAAAGAAACAAAAATAGATATGGAGCTTAAATAACATTATCAATGCCGTTTTTTTTTTTCAAGTGAACGGCAAAATTTGTTGTTTCCCGAGTATTTTAACTCACACTGGCACCTGTTGCATACGGCATGAGTTTTGACTGTTGAGCCGCCCTTTTGTTGGAATCCAAAATATTTCCACAGTGTTGATTTAAACCCTGCAGGAGAGTGAATTCCATTATCGGTGTTTTCTGCCTCATCTGCCATGTTGCTGAGGTGGCTGCAGAGCGCAGCCACGCACGGAAATGATGACACAGATGTGCCTTGTAAATTTCAAAATAAATTATTATTTTAAAGAAGACGATATGAATCGCTGTTTTAGTTTTGCCATGATGTAGCTGAATCATTATTCATTGAATCAATATATTGCTACACCCCTATAATATGCTGATGATACACTTTCAATTTACTATTAAAAAGACATGGACCAAAGTGTGTATGAATATTATACAAATCTGCACCTGCTGAAATGTATTATGCATGTTGTTTTTGGGTAGCACGGTGGCTCAGTTGGTAGAGCGGCCACCTCTCAGCTAGAAGGTCACTGGAACAAATCCAGGCAGGGGGCCTTTCTAGGTGGAGTTTGCATGTTCTCCTCTGTATGGGTGGGTTTTCTCCAGTTTCCTCCCACAGACTAAAACATGCATGTTAGGCGGATTGGTTACTCTAAATTGCCACTAGGTATGATTTACAGAGTGAATGGTTGTTTGTTTGTTTGTCTCTGTGTTTTTTTTCTTCCATTTACTCTTTATTTAAACAGGTAGTCTCACTGAGTCACGAGAACTCATTTTTCAAGAGACCAGTTTAGGGAGCAGATGGTGGGGGTTAAGGGCCTTGCTCAGGGGTCCAGATGCACCGATCCACATTTCTCACATCCGATACGAATTCCTAAATCTGGGTATCGACCGATACCGATACTTTTCCGATCCAATATTGGCGTTCAGGTATAGGAGGCTGTAATAATTAAGTTCTTGAATAGAGAGCATCCCTAGTCCAGAGTGGGGCAAATGATGGTGGAGGCAGGAGTGGGTGTTTCACCTTTTCCACCCACATTTTGGTATTGACGCTACCGGGAGTTGAACCTGCAACTTTCCGATCACAGACCCATCTTCTAACCTCTGCGCCACCACTTCCCCAATGTGTGTGTGTCCCTGTGATGGACTAGAGACCTGTCCAGAGTGTCCCCGCCTCTCCCACGGTGACTGCTGGATATGGGCACCAGTGAACCTCGTGACCCGAAAAGGAAGAAGCAGGTAAAGATAAAGAATAGATATTCTATTTTTTCTTTCTGTCATTCATGAAGTAAAAAATAAAAAATAAAAATAAAAATCCAAAACGAAACATAAAGACAATATCTTTTCCTATTAAGGCCCAGTTCACACTAATTTCGCTAAACAAACTGGTTTCTGCTCACATGCAAAGTTCAGGTCTCTCTTGTAAATGAGTCCTCAAGGCTCAATGGGATTAACCTGTCTAAATAAAGGTTGTATGAAAAACAACAACTTTTGTCGAACAGATAATTCAAAAATTTCCCAAAGTTAGGATTTATTTAACTTTGTTTTCAGTATTCTAAGTGTACAAAACAAATGTGCAGAAATCGCTCATTTCATTTAGTGAATGGAGCGCACACTAAAAAATACCTACGAAGTTTTTAAAGTTTTTTTTCCTCCACCTGGCTACTTTTATCCTGACATTTGCCATGCTATTCCTGTAGAAAAAGTCAATTACTGCAAAGAAACATTAAAAACACTGAATACATTTCATTAAAAAAACTGCTGCTTTAGGAGGATTACAAGTAAAGGAATAAAGGAAAGAAAGGTTTTCTCAGAATGTGTTTTGATGTGTTGCTGTGAATTTTATCCTAAATGTCCTGACAAGTGTTAGACTTTTTTTTAAAAACATCTGAGGATTATTTACAAATGGTGAACAGTTATAAATAGTATATTTGGCCACTTTAAATAAAATATGGGGTTTTATTCACCCGGTTGAACCCTGACCCAGTTGAAACAGTAAAAAATAATAAAAAATGAAACGTTACAGTTTAAACCTGACAAAAAAAAACTATAATAAAGTTATTGGAAAAAAAGAAGCATAAAAGTGCTAGAGTGTAATGAAACAAAGTTGTGTTTTTTTCAATTCAATTCAATTCAATAATACTTTATAAATCCCAAAGGGGGAAATTAAATGTTCTTGTAACTCATTATCCTCGTTTTATTATGAGATGTTATAGATACTGATGGCTGTAGGCAGGAAGGATCTCTTGTAAAGGTTCATCCCACAGTGGATCCAAAGAAACTGGCAGCAGATGCTGTCCGATCCATCCGCCCAGACTCAGTTGGCCTCTTGGTTCCCTGGGCTGCAGGACCACCCAAATGCCAAGCTGAACTCCTCCCAGAGCGATGGCCACTCCTTCCAGAAGCCTGCAGAGCTACTCATCACCACCAACAGCTGGCTACAGGTGCCGGGGGACGATCCTGGTCATTCTGCTGTCACGAGGCACATTTCTTGCCAGTTCCAGGATCTCCTTAGGAGATCTTAGGATCTCAGTGGTCAGACACTTGAGCACAGTTGGCAGGTAGATGGGAATGCACCCACAGAGCCTCATTTTCAACTCGTTTGAGATTTGGGGTTGTAGCTGAGGTATTATTTGAGCTTTTGAGATCTTAAACAGTTGCTTCCAGTTGTAAAAAACCACCAGAGAGCTACTCGAACATACAGCCACCTTAGAACATTATTTGAGTGTGTTCAGTAAACTCAATTATTTTACAGTATGTTCTGAAGAACAATATCTTTCTACTCATTGGTATCTCAAGTTTGCTTAAACTCTGAAGCACGTAAACAATTACTCTATATTTAAACGAGAGTTTGCACTCCTCACTCCAACGTGTCAGTCTCTTCTCTGTCTTTGTGTTTAACGAACAGTACACACACAAATACACACAAGCACAATTCCACGCACAAATACGCTGGCGCTAACATAGAGAAAGCTGTAACTCAACTTCAAAAGGGAAACCTGAGAGGGTCATGAATAATCACAGACATCTTTGTCTGCAGGGGAAAACAGCACTGTCCATCTGCCCTCCATACACACAGGGACATTAGTTCATATAGCTGATGCTGTTTATAGCATGGCCGCTGGGCGCACTTTTCAGTTTAACGGGTAAAACAAGTTGGATCGTTTCCATGTTGTTCAAAGTTACAAATAATAAAGTCATGGGGAAAATGGACAAATGCGGGTAAACATTCTCTGAGGCAACATCACTAACATCCCACAAGCAGCAAAGATAAGATACAAGAGATAAAGTTGTCGATTACAAATCCAGGTAAGGAAATGGTTAGACGGACGTTGACCTATTCTAAATCTGCAGATTTTTGAGGAATGGTTAATAAATGTGTTCACTCTTCTATTTTTCTTTCCTAAAATGAGGACACAAGTGATTTTTCTGTTGTTATTTTACAGTGTTAACAAAAAGCAAAGTGCATGACCAGCTGAGAAGTTAGATATTCTGTGTATTTGGGCCAAATTAGTGGAGCTTTGTCTTTCCACTTCTTTATCAATGACAGAAAGGTGATGAAAACCAGTCTGCTTCCATCTGGGATACACTAGCAGCCAAATAATTTTTCAAAATGTTGTTTGAGTAGATCCAAATAAACTTTTTTTTTAAACAGCTTTACACACTGGCCCAAGCTCAAACTTCTGATCTTTTTCTTTTCTGCGTTTTCATCCAACACACATGTGCAGATGTCAATGCAAAACAAATGTACAGTATCGATATGAGTGAGGAACAAGAGAAAAGCTTTTATGCGAGGCTTTTGTTGTTGTCGTTTGGTTACTTTAATAAATATATAGGCTATGTCCAAATTATGGATTTTGACATGTTTTCCCAAAATAAACCAGATGAATCCAGCACATGGATGAATCTGAACGTCACTCAGAGGTTTTGGTGTCTAATGCTGGTTTGTGAGCGTTAAACGTTTGCGATGACGTTCTTCTCGCCAAACGCCGAGAGGAATTCCCTCGTAGGAGTGGCAACCACTTAGCACATGAGCTTCTTGTTCACAAACGCACATTTTAAAATATCAGTTTAAAAACAACAACAAAAAGTCACCCATTCAAGACCCTGGCCCCACCCAAGGATAAACTCACCAACTTCATGTTTGACACTGGAGCTCATCAGAATCTACAAGTCTTTTGAGGGTTGTGTAACATGAGTGGAGAGAAAGACAGAAAAAGAGGTGGGGGGGCAGAGAGACAAGGTAACCTGATGTCCCTGGAGTTTACTGAGCAGTAAACGAGTTTCCATTGAAGTTTGGAGACCCCCATTTTTTTTTCCTCCCAACATTTTTTTCTGCTCTCACCTTTCCCTATGTTGCTTTGACCTGCTCTGTGCACCCTCCCCGTCTACACCAGGAAAATGAATCTGGCTGAAAACCTGTGCCAGCACATGACATGACAAACATCAAGCATTGTGATTTTGTAAATTTTTTTAATAGCACCTCCAGATGCAGTTTTTCCCCTCTAAAGAGGATTAATAAGTGGCTGCTGCTGGGCTCAAAATAAATTCACAGGCTCCACGTTGACTTAATGACGGGTAAGAGAGAAAAGATTTTAAGATACACTCTAGTTTTCTGTCCTCTGTTGAGAAACACTTTTAACTTCAGTTTCAAAAGAGCAAAACTCACCACCCAGCAATGCTCCTTCTCCTCTCTCCCCAGTGAGGTAAAACTTAAAAAAAAAAAAAGAGTCTATAGTCCACCTCACTCTTTTCAAGGCCCAGAGTAAAATTATCCCAGACTCAGAGTCCTGCCCCTGCTTTTCAAAGTTGTGCATCCAGGTCTTGGTCCATCCACTTCTGTCTGTCTCCCTCCTACACTCTCTGAGAAATGGATTGTTCTGCAAGTTTAAAGAGGAGTCCCAAAGCTCTTCCCTCCTCTTCCTGTGTTCAGGTCCTAGTGCCTACCTTTTCCTCTTCGCTGTAATACAAAAATTAAACACCTTGCTGCCAGGGTTGAGCAATAAAAATGTCATGCATTTGTCATATTTTGATGATCTTCACTTTGTGAACAGCAGCACAGAAAAGTTAATATTATTTTTTCATTTAGATTTGTGAGTGGAAAATATACGTTCTGTTTAGTGCAATTTTGGCTGTGATGCAGTTAAAATATAATTCTGTGTCTTACTGTGCAGCTCATCACAACTCGCTGGCATCATGACTAATGGACACGATATTTCTCAATTACCCTGTTCACTTTACAGCTTCATTTAATTACTTAGGAGCAATAATAAAATCCTTGTAAATTATGTAAGACAAATCTACCGAGTCCTCTAGGCGTGCAATGTTGTAACTTCACAGTAGTGTAGTGTAGATGTTTGTAGAGAAGAAGAAAGCGGCGCAGTTTGAACCCAGCATTAGGGAAAGTTCTAACAATGAACAAAGCTGGTGAAGGCAGCGTGTCACTAATGTAAGAACGAGCAGAAGCAGAGCGGACTGGTCATTGTGCAGAGCCTGTAATTTACAGATTAGCCTCCGTAGTGGGAGTTGAACTACACTCAGTTTCTCTTTGTGTTTGCTACAAGCACACGTTCAAATCAGCAGGAACGTTTACAGCCTGCTGATTCTCTATTCAGACATAATGCTGGTAAGCCCACTTCAGGCAGAAGGTTGCTGAAGTTACATTAAGTGTAGAACCACTAGTCTGGGGAACAACTACCCTGAAGTCTAGACTCACAAACCTCTAATCAGAATAATCACTGTAAGAAAAAATAATAAAAATCACTGTAATGCCACTTTAACTGGTGATATGTGACTTATCCATGCTGCTGATCTCATGATGCTGCTGATCTCATGATGCTGCTGATCTCATGCTGCTGATTATCCATGCTGATTAGCTCATGTTGCTGTATTCATTCATGCCCATCTGCTCACCACATACTCATATTCGGGCTGCTGTTCTTGCGCCATATTGTTTTACACTATTAGTGTTTAGCGTATACCTTACATATTTTAGTTTACCGTTTGGTGTTTGCTTAGTGTACATGTTAGATCCTTGTATAATGAGTTTTTTTTATACTCATGTATTGCTATTGTTGGATTTAACTGGGACCCTGTGTACATAATTTCATTCCACCTCATTTACCACATGTGATGTGAATGACAATCAATTTGACTTGAACTTGAACGTCAGACAAAACACACACACCAGACATTAATGCTGTGAACCTTTTTGTCCCATTTGTCACTTTTTAAATCACTTTGTTTCATCATGTCATAGCAATATACAAATAATTTCTTCATAGTTTGTCCCTTATCTAAAAAAAAAATTGTAAGTTTATTTCGGCTGCTCCTTTCTTCAGGGTTTGTCACAGGAACCAAACTTTCATTTTCCATTTTCGTCCGCTTATTCGGGGTCAGGTCGCGGGGGTAGCAGCCTAAGTAGGGAGGCCCAGACTTCCCTCTCCCCAGCCACTTGAAGCAGCTCCTCTGGGGGAATCCCAAGGCGTTCCCAGCAACCAAACTTGCATGAAGGATTTGGTGGTCGTTTTGCGTCGGGTGCTCTTCCTTTCACAGCCTGGGCTGGAACCCGCAACCTCAGGATTGCAAGACTGTGGCACTGACCACTAAGCTACAGCAGCCCCTTGTCTCTGACCTGAAACATAAAAATTAAAAATCAGTTTGAAGCCCTGTGATAGACAGACAATAAAACCATTAGTCAAGATACAAACTGGTTTTCGTAAAGATAAAGTTGTCCTTACCCATAATGCTATAATTCTTGACCTCTTTCTATTCATTTAGTTTATTTTTTGTGATTTGTTTTTTAATGATCCGATTTATGTGAGGAAAACATCCAAATAATGTTAAAAACTTTGTTTTGCAATGTGTCCAAATAACCACTAACAAGGTTATAAATATATTTTTTGCAAAATCATTAATAATACTTTTCAGAAAACCACTGTCAGATTTAATGGGATGATTTTACAAAATATCCTCATGCTTCAAATACCGGAACACAGAATTTGTGCACATATAAAGAATAGACATTTGATGGTCTGTTGCAGCCAGGAATTCTGTTGTTACTTGTCAAAAGAAAATGCAGAGAAAGACAGTAAATAAAGCAATAGAAAAGTCAAACGCTACAACCGTGGTGTCCCCTCGCTGTGATTACCACCCACCACACCCTGCATTCAGCAGTGTCAGGCTCCGGTACAGTCCCTTTCTGACCGATCCCAGTCTTTCTTGGTTATTTGTCTTTATTATGACTGTTGGTCTTGCTTTTGCACAGTTATTCTGGTTTTGTGAGTTTCTTTCTTTCATGACTTCTCTTTAACCTGAACTGTAATGTCAAAGCCCCTGGCGCTAAGAACATACCAACCATGCTCTATGACAGACAAGGGGGCGTAACAACGTCATTGCACTTTTCTCAGCAAACAAAACCATTTTAGTTCATTTAAAAAAAGTCTATTCTGTTGTGATGTTTGTGAGAAACTTTTATTAGTTCTAAATGACCCTGAGCCAAAAAAAAAAAAAGGTGAAAATATGAGAAGTATTCCTCGTCAAGGAGTTTTGACCGTTTCATCTGAAGCTCCCTTAAGGGCAGCATTGTTCTGTTCAGACTTTATGCGCGACATCTTCCAGTGTCTGTGTGTGTGTTTGTTCATTTGTGTGTGCACGCTTGCGTCACTGTTAAAACTGCCTTGGTCCTAGTTATCAAGTCTATGAAAGGGGAAACCCCCAGACAGCAAACTATGGCCGTCACACAACTCTGAGATTTGTTAAGGGTGAGAAATGATGAGGAGGGGTGAGAAATGATGAGGAGGGGTGAGCCCTTTGATTGAGATTGTGGTCAGTAGGTCGAGAGTGCACCGGTTCTCTCATATTTCAGGCATTTTGATGCTGGGGCTGCTGCAGATGACTAGTGTGGATCAGTATGAATGTGTTACAGGCTTGAACATTATTACATTTAATTTAAATGTGTAGGTTTTAATAGATTTCAATGCAATAGGCAATTTGTCAAAGCTGAATTTATCTGTGACATATACTGTATCACTGAGATGCAATAGTTCTTTAGTAAAGACAAGTTTATTAGATATGATTATTTAAATAAATAATAAAAACGAGATCGCAATCTTTCCTCTAAGCATAAAATGAATTGTTTGTGGTTGTGTAAACCTTTCATGCAGCAAAGTCAGCTACAAATCATTAAAACAATGCCTCAACATGAATGTGTGTGTCTTTGAGTGTGCTCTAATTCAGTTGCAATCTTGCGCTAATATGTGGTCTACAATTTACAGCTCTCTAAATTCCCCTAAACGCCAGTAAAGCCTTGAGAGCCTATGCTTGTAGCCACACAATTGTTCTGATGCATGCTCGACAAGGCCACAACATTCAAATCTGCCTGACTCAAAACAATTTGTTTGCAAATGTCTGTGTAATATCCAGGTGCACAGGAGCATGCATTTGCAGCAGCACAGTATTTACATCCAGAATCAAATACACTCATTGCTGTCATGCAGGCACTTAACGCTAGGATAATCTTCAGCCACGCTCATCGGGTTTCTGACTGATATCTCAGGGATGAATAACTTTTAACTTTGGCACAAAAATGCTGTTTGCAGAAAAAAAAATCTAAAGCAAACATAAAGGCAAAGTAAAGACTGATTCATCCAGGATTTCCTAAGAATGATGTCACGCTTCCACGAACCCAAGCATCATAGGCCTGTCTTCATTAGGTGACAGGATCTTCGTTAGATGACAGGATCAGAAATGAAAGATCATCATGGTTTTATATATACAGCACAGTTTGAACACTAAACACAGGATTATCAGTTAAATTCCCAATCTCACCACTTTTCAAATGGCTGCCAATGCATTGTTGATGAGAGCTTGTTTGCTAGAAAAGATAAGCAATTTTTTTTAAAGAATTCGCAGAAATTCAGACAAAATAAATACATATATAAAACATTTGTTGCACTCTGACTCTGCAGTATCATATACAGTATTTGTCTTCTTCTGGTGTGTTTGTATTCTCCAAACAAAGTCAAGCTAGTTTCTGATACAGGTTGAACTTATAGGACTGCCTGAACTGGAACAGTTTACAGTAGTCCCTCGATACTTCTCGGTTCGACATTCACAGACTCACTTTATTTTTAGAGTTTTCAATATGTGCACGACACACGATTGTCAACTTTAATGTTACTCATGGGATTGGGATAGTATGGTATAAAAAGTTAATGGGAGTGGAAACCAACCAACCAACCAAAAAAATAAATTAAATAAAATACTTCAGACAGGTGTCGACATGTTGTAGTTTTCTTTCAGTAAGCATACTGTAATGCAAGTCAAAAGAACTACATGGCCCGGAAGCCAACAGTGCTTCCGGCCTCTTCTTTCTGCAGAAATTCAAAGCACAGCAATGGAGGTACTAGCAAGCACTAGCAGAGAAACCGAAGTGGTAAAAATAATTTAGCACAAGTCAGAAGTAACAAGCTTTCTATTACGCTAACAGAACTGGCAGGAAAGTTGCAAATAAACCTGAAGTTGAACTCATCCTTAAAGGTGTAGTAGTATCTTCACTGGTGAGTACCCATACATTTTTTTGCAATAGTGTACAGTACATATACGTATGTTGTTAAAATTACGTAGGCTTAAGACTTTAGAACATTGCTGAGAACATTACAAGAGTATGGGAATGGTTTAAAAATGCCTTCAATATATAAATACTAAAATAAATTTAGCGTTCTTGCATTTTTTTTTCACCTATCATGGTGGTGTGTGGAACATATAACCTCCATGATGATTGAGGGACTACAGTACTGTTCATTTGACTGTGATGGAAGGAGAGCTAGTTCTAAATCTGAAAAATGGTGGTAGAACCCCATGGGCTTGGGTGGAATGTTGCAAGAAGAACATTTGTAACTATTTTAGTGTACTGTTTACAAGTGACTGCAGAAAGGAGTGAGAGATGTCAATGCTATATCTGCAGTAATGACGGCGCCGCTCCGGTCAGCTATGGTTGAGAAAACTCTGGGCCATTGAGCTAAGCCTTCAAGACATATATTTATTTACTTCTAAACCCATACCTATGATCATGGGGTTCTGATAATGACCCCCAAAAATGATTCTGAATAATAGTGGCTCAAATCATCTTCCTCTGTAGAGTGGCTGGCCCAAGCTTTAGAGATATGGTGAGAAGCTTTGTCACCCAGGGCTAGCTCAAGAGTAGATATGCTACTCATCCACACAATAAAACAAATAAAAAAGTCATTGATTGAGACTCTTTGTCTCAGGGTGAATGAGTAGATCAATTTCACCTGCACTTTTGTTGACTGTGTGCACATGTGTGTTGTCCTGTGAAGTAATAGAATGGCTGTTCCTCTGCGCATTGTTGAGATAGATAGCTCTTTCTCCTACACCCTCATCACTGCCTTGTGCTAACGTACCCCAGAAGCCTCTTCACTCATTGACTCTTCTGTCTCCTTCCTCCCACGTTCTCTCCATACAGAATCCCATTATTGTCCCACCAAGGACAGGCCGAGCTGCACGCGAGCTAGAAAACAGGCATTCATACACATCATGAACAGTATGCATGCATGGATCAAAAGTGCCAGCAAAAACACACAAGACCATGTAGGAAAATACATTTTGTTGCATAATATAATTAAAAAAAAAACTCTTCACAAGCTAGTTTCCTAGAAGTTCCCACAATTGTCTTCCAACTCTAATCTTCTGTAATAATAAGTATTTTATTAAAATCAAACTTCCTCTGTGTTTATTTGCGCCCATGTCTTTTACTGTCCTCATTCCCAGAGATTTTGTTTAAATCCATGCACATCCTGAGATGATTTACCATCTGTGTCTTGTGACAAGATGAGACATGGACGCTGCTGTTGACTTGTTTTCCATCTAATTTTGAAGAATTGTTTCGACTCTTGGTTTTTTATTTAATTTTAATATGATTAAAACAATGGTTAAAAAAAATAATTTTGCAAGTTTCAGGCATACGTTTGAATCTGATCCATGTCAGCATCACTCCTTTGTGATCACATGTAGCCTTGTTTAGTGATGGGCTGAACACAGGGGACATTGTATCATGTAATGCCACCGCAGCCTCCGGGGGTCTTTTGTTTCAAAGCTCCCAGCTCATAACACATTGTTGAGCTTGACTTCCAACGTGCATGCGGTATATTTGCTATACGCTCCAACACAAACTGCCAAAGAACAGGAGCCAGTAATGGTTTCAGTAACGCAACAGAAATCTGTGAGCACAAAATCTCTTGGCTCTTGTCCCGACCAACAGAGCAAAATTTAATTTGTGGTTCAACTTTCCAGGAGCAGCTTCACAGACATGCCAAAAACATTACCAATCTCATAATCTTTAAAGCAAATCTGATCTCACAAACTTTCCCACAGAGTCTACTAAAAAGAAATTGTCCAGATGAACTGATTGAGAATGAGCGGATTTGATACCTGGACTATTGAGAATGAATCCTCTGAGTTTATTTGTACCTTTTTTTGAAATAGCAAATTTCAAAGGTCATTGACTTTCACCCAACGTGAAACTAATGTGACTCATCCCCCCCACAGCACATGTAAGAACACATTCTTAGAAAGTCATACAGCATTAAAAATTATTTCCTTCCCAATTTGTCAAATAAATTTTTTGCATTCTCTTTTACGCCACTTTTGTTGTCATTGACAGCGCATAACTAAGCAACGGACAAGAACAAACAAGTGTCTGCTTCTTTGTGCTCTTGCCAACAAACACAAACACGATTTGAGCAACGTGCATCTTTGTCTTGATTATCATTATACTCTTTAAAACATTTGAACACAGAAGGCTTAATGTTTTAGCTCACTGTTTGTCACGATAGATAAATTAAATAAATGAAGAAAATATGCCAAGAATTTACAAAATGCACATCTCACTGCCTGCTTTATTTAGGCTTATTATGATTAAAATATCATAAGGAAAAAGGAAATTAAGTAGCCTATAGTAATTTTTTTTCATTTATTTATTCCACTAAAAGCTTCAGTATTATTTTAAATGGAAACTGCTGAATTATTGTCTTTTCAGACTTGTGAATATCAGCACTTCTGTAGCTGGTGCTATTTAACTTGATGTGATTATCTGAAGATCACAACTTCACTGTTCTCTTTTTTCTGACAACCAACCTCATTTAATCTCACTATCATGAGAATTAAAAAAAAGTTGCTTTTCTGAGATGAAATGATCCTGGTGTGAAAATAAGTACCTTGTGTTACACCCAGTATCATCATTCAGCATGTCTGCTATATACCCAGAGATAGTATATATCAAAAATGCATCTATTAGTAACGGATGTCCTCTACTTGAATCGGTTGCCAGCAGGTATTTTAAAGAAGCACCCCATTTGGGTTTTTTGTGATTTCAAAATATTTCTAAGTTATCATAAAAAGTGAGTTTTTAAAGGTCAAAATAACTAAATAAGTTAAACAAATGTTTTAAAAAAACCACACACTCACACATGGTGGGCACAGCATGTTCTATAGTGACCATCTCAATCACATTGACTGACTTGTGTATATATATATATATATATATATA
>JBBPBX010046271.1:4892-26654 GCA_038048925.1 Garcialebias charrua | reverse complement strand
ACCTTATAATGTTTTTGCTACTTTTTGCTACTTTTTCTTTTCTTTTGTTTTGTTTATTGTTTAATGTATTTGTATCATTGATGTTCATCATTCTTTAGTTTGTAGCAGGTCGCTTTCGTAAATGAGCCCTCGAGGCTCAATAAGATTTACCTGACTACCGTAAATAAAGGTTGAATGAATGAATGAATGAACCTTCATTCCAT
The DNA here is from genome assembly GCA_038048925.1 of Garcialebias charrua. NCBI lineage: Eukaryota > Metazoa > Chordata > Actinopteri > Cyprinodontiformes > Rivulidae > Garcialebias > Garcialebias charrua. The sequence continues at coordinate 26,451 of JBBPBX010046271.1, read as the reverse complement.
AGGCCTGAAGGGGAGAGAGGGCTGCCTGAACACAGAGTGAACACCCTCGGGAAAAGAGAGAACCCGAATGGGAGTACCTGGAACTGCCAGTGGCAACCCCAATAGGCAAACCTGAGAAAGCGGTGATGTTCTACGCCAGGTGTGCCCAACCAGTCGGTCGCCCGCCAGCTGGTTCCCAGCTGCCCGCGAAGCTCAACCTTGCAACAGCTGACGAGCCAGCTGTCAGCTGTTAACAAGGTGAAATGTCCGCTGCTAAGCTTCATTCTAACTCCGGCAGAAGTGGTGGAGGTGGGGGGTGGGAGGAGTGACGATATTCCAATGCGCAGCAACGCTTTCCTCAGCCCTCCCCATCTTGTATTCTCACAGACATAGTCTCGCGAGTTTTGGGTGCGGTGACACAACTGAACCTAAAGTCATGAGAGCGCTGTGGAGTGAATGTCAGTACGCAGAAAACATGGATGGAAAACTAGCGAACAGGCAAACGAAAACTTATTATTTTCACACAGAGTGGGAGGAGGAGTATTTTTTTGTTTATTCTAATTCGAAGTCTATTTGCCTCATCTGTAATTCGAGCGTTGCCTTACCCAAAAAGTGTAACTTGGAGCGGCATTTCAAGACTATCCACAAACTGAGACAGATTTCCCTCCTAAAAGTTCATTACGGACTCAGAGAGTGCAGGAGCTAAAAAACAAGCTTGCAGCCCAGCAATTGATCTACACTCAGCCCAGCACAAAAGGTAAAGCTGTTACGATCGCCTCCTAACTTGTTAGCCGCATCCTGGCTCAACATAAGAAGTCTTTCAGTGATGGAGAAGTTATGAAAGAAGCGTTTATTATTCTGCATTATTCACATGGATTATTGAGCATGCGTCAGGATGTTATTCTGTTTTATTCACCTGGATTATTGAGCATAAATCAGGATGTTATTCTGTGTTATTCACCTGGATTATTGAGCATGCATCAGGATGTTATTCTGTGTTATTCACATGGATTATTGAGCATGCATCAGGATGTTATTCTGTGTTATTCACATGGATTATTGAGCATGCATCAGGATGTTATTCTGTGTTATTCACCTGGATTATTGAGCATGCATCAGGATGTTATTCTGTGTTATTCACATGGATTATTGAGCATGCATCAGGATGTTATTCTGTGTTATTCACCTGGATTATTGAGCATGCATCAGGATGTTATTCTGTGTTATTCACCTGGATTATTGAGCATGCATCAGGATGTTATTCTGTGTTATTCACCTGGATTATTGAGCATGCATCAGGATGTTATTCTGTGTTATTCACCTGGATTATTGAGAATGCATCAGGATGGTATTCTGCATTATTCACCTGGATTGTTGATCATAAATCAGGATGGTATTCTGCATTATTCAGATGACACACCATCCTGCTGCACAGAGCAGCTGCCTAGTTTTGATATTTAGGTTTTATTGAGATTTGAAATTGTTGTTGGAGATTTGTAAATCTGCACCTTTGTAAGTCACTTTTTGTAAATAGTTAGTGTAAATGAGGGAGTTTTACATTGTTCAGTTCAGTTGTTTTTTCGTTTCTTAAAAAAAATGTGTGCTTTTCAAATATTGTGTTCTTTTACTTTGATAAAATACTTTAATTAAATAAAACTAGCAACACCTTACGTTCTGTTTTATTTACTTTAAAGAAGTGAGGAGTAGGGAGATGAAAAATTATGTTTTTTGATACTGAGACTGGACGAGTAGCTCTCGGCAAACTGCCGACTTCAAAAGTAGCTCTTGGTTCAAAAAAGGTTGGGCACCCCTGTAACGCAATAGGCACATGAAAATAAACATCCTTCCAGTCTATATACGTGAACCATTCTCCCCCTGTGACCACTTGAAGAACCTCTGCTGTTGTGAGCATGTGGAAGGGCAGCACCTTTAAATATTGGTCGAGTCCTTTCAGATCCAAAATGGGACAAAAGCCGCCCATCTTCTTTTGCACAAGGAAGTAAGTTGAGTAATAGCCTCTGGGTTGTCACAGAGGGTTCACTGCCTTGATTACACCCTTGGCCAGGAGGATGGAAAGCTCCTGGTCTAGTGCTCGGGCTTTCACCGGGTTAGTGATTACAGTCATCTTGACCCGGTGTAAGATGTGAGGCCGCTGTTGGAACTGTAGCCGGTAACCATAGGTCAGAGTGGCAACCACCCATGCATCCACGGTGTGAGCAGCCCAGTATCCGAGCTGCTGGTGGGAGAAATATCCGACGGTCGGCCTGGTGGTATCACCGTCTCCCTCCACGGCCCCTAGGGGCCGTGGGAGGGCGGCGGGCAGAGCCCCTGGTCTGGACCTGTCCAGCTAGTTGATAGACTAATTCACAAAAGGTCCTGTTTGGTCTCTGCTGAGCCAGACGAGGGCAAGGACCCTGAGGCGGCTGAAAGCCGGAGACAGCCAGCGGGCGCCTCAGATGCCGAGGAGGTGGAGGAGCATCACCCTGCTAAGGGTTGAAAGTTGCCGCCTCATTTGTTGTACCTGGATGGTCTGTTCGAGCGCTTCTAAGGACTAAACAACTCCCCTGGCACCACCGGAAGATAATAATAATATAATAATAATCATTTTATTTAAAAGCGCCTTTCAGGACACCCAAAGACACTTAACAAACCAATACAGTGTAATACAGAGCAAACATTATCAGCGACAAATTGAAATATAAAATACATAAAGGATATAAAATGGAAGATAAAAATACATTTAGTAAAGTTAATGACAAGCTAGTCTAAAGAGATGGGTTTTCAGGGCAGTCTTGAACAGAGAAAGGGAGGTGGTGTTTCAAAGGTCTGGCGGTAGGGCGTTCCAGAGGTGAGGGGCAGAGCAGGTGAAGGCCCTGCTCCCCATGGTGGAGAGGCGGGCAGAGGGTACATGGAGATGTAGCGAAGAGGAGGATCTGAGAGAGCGTGATGGGATGGGGATTTGGAGGAGGTCAGATAGATAAGGAGGGGCAAGGTTGTGGATAGCTTTGAACGTGAGGAGTAGAATTTTGAAGATGATGCGTGATTTAACCGGGAGCCAGTGGAGCTGCTGCAGGACAGGAGTGATGTGGTTATAGTAGGAGGTTTGAGTGATGACACGGGCAGCTGAGTTCTGGACCATCTGTAACTTGTGGAGAGATTTGTTGGGGAGGCCGTAGAGAAGGGAGTTGCAGTAGTCGATACGGGAAGTCACAAGACTGTGCACCAGGATGGCTGTGGAGCGGGGTGTGAGAGAAGGACGGAGACGGTTAATATTATGGAGGTGGAAATAGGCAGACCGAGTAATATTGTTGATGTGTGAAGTGAAGGAGAGAGTGGTGTCGAGAATGACACTGAGACTCTTGACCTTTTTTTTTTCATTCAACCTTTATTTAGTCAGGTAAATCTTTTGAACCTCATGGGCTCATTTACGAAAGCGACCTGCTAAAACTAAAGAACAATGAACAGCAGTGGTAGAATTTCATTAAACAATAAACAAACAAACAATAAACAATAGAAAACAAAAGAGAGAAAAAAAAAATATATATATATATATTTTTTTTTTTTTTAACAAAGTATCAAAAAACTAGCAAAACATTATAAGGTAGACGTATAAAATCAAAGACAGGAACAAATCTGCATTGGTTTTTGCCAGGATTCCAACAGATTCTGAAAACCATTTAGAGAAGTCAAGGTCGAGAGCTTCAGATCTTTTTGTAAGATATTCCATGAAGCAGGAGCGGAGTAGGAGAAGGCCCTTTTTCCAAGTTCAGTCCTCACTGACGGAACACTGCAGGTAATCATGTCCTGAGAGCACACGCTGTAGCTGCACTCACGCAAAGACATGTATATGTAGATGTATGAGATGACCTGAGGGGAGGGGGATAGCAGAGAGTTGTTAAGGGGGACGAGAAGATGTTCTGATTTTGAAATAGAGTTGAAATAGATCATGGAAGGATCTACGACACTGCTCGGCCAATGTTGACTGTGCCAACCAGACCTGTCGGCTGGCTTAGACCAAGAAGGACATCACACGTCTCAGTCAGTTCCCTCATCATCAGCGCAAAAGCCTGAAGCGCTGTATCACTAAAGCCCATTGCCACTGTTGCACCACTAGTGCCCTGAAGGGACGTGGAGAGGGCAAACATGTGGTGTGCCAAGGATTTGCTGAGGTGACCAGCACGCGCTCCGGCATGATAGGCTCTGCAGAGTAACTCGTCCATGATGCAACACTGAGGCCGTGGGTACCGAACATCACTGCGCAGGGCCGCCTCTGGTGATACGATGAGCGAGGCAACAGCAGGTTCGATCGACGGCATGTAATCCAGGCCCACCGCAGCTGGCTCATGCATGGCCGCCAACACTTGGGCATCTGTGGAGAGGCACGCCTAGGTCCTTGGGTCACGTCAGCAACCGTGCAACTCCTTCAAGTACTCCTCTGATGGAGGGATGGAAAATGAAGGAGGGTTCTGTCCACGCCCGAAGAAGGCACTTCCCGAGGTGGACCCCTCTGGCTGTGGGACGTCCAGCTGCAGTTGTGCCAAGGCCAAACGTATGACGTCCTGCATAGAGCCGTCACCTGACTCACAAACTGTGCTCTTAGATGAAGAAAAAGAACCAGTCACAGAGACTGACTGTTCCTTCTCATCACCTAAAAAATGAGAGACAGAGGCAGCCAAGGAGAACACATCTTCCTCCGCAGCCAGCTCAGGTAGGGTTAGGGAGGAGAGTCCAGTCGCTGCCACTGGCTCAGCCCCCAGTTGGCGTGCCTGCAAAAGGGACTTAATTTCTGCTAATTCAGCGGACAGCCACTCCACTCTTGTGGAAAGACTCCGATCAGACTTGGCTCGCCTCTTTCTAAGAGGGGCCACAGGGACTACAGCCTCAGTCTGGCGCTTTGAACGCCTGGGTGGAGCCTCCTGCTCAGACTGTGGGAGGTCACTACTGAGCTCGGGGCAGATCTGGGCCAGCCGAGCCACTCTTACAGAACAAGACATGAAGCTGCAGTTCATGCAGGGGTTCTCCGACAGGGCCACCACCAGATGGTCCTGTCCAAGGCAGGTAGGACACAGGTCGTGACCGTCATCCGCCTGGAGCACGGCCCACAATCCGTACAGCAGTGAGAGCCATCCATACTCCCTACTGTAGATAGTTTACTCAAGTGTAGACAAAGGAGGCCAAAATTGGGAGAGGGTGCGCGGACGCTAGCCTTCACCAATAGAGAACAAGATTGGCAAAAAATGAATTGGGAGAGGGTGCGTGAATGCTAGCCTTCACCAATAGAGAACAAGGTTCGCGAAAAATGAATTGGGAGAGTGCACGAACGTTAGCGTTCACCAATAGAAGCGAATTGGGAGAGGGTGCATGGACGCTAGCCTTCACCAACAGAAGTGAATTGGGAGAGGGTGCTTAAATGCTAGCCTTCACCAACAGAAGCAAATTGGGAGAGGGTGCGTAAACGCTATCCTTCACCAACAGAAGAGCTTAGCCCAACCGAGTATGAGGTTGGCAAAAAGTGAATTGGGCAAAAAATGAATTGGGAGAGGGTGCGTGGACGCTAGCCTTCACCAACAGAAGAGCTTAGCCCAACCGAGTATGAGGTTGGCAAAAAATGAATAGGGCAAAAAATGAATTGGGAGAGGGTGCGTGGACGCTAGCCTTCACCAACAGAAGCAAATTGGGAGAGGGTGCGCAAACTCTAGCCATTACCAATAGAAACCAAAGCCAAAAAAAATGAAAGAGATTAGCACTGCTAGCTCAGCCCAGCCGTGCATAAGGTTGGAGAAAGTGAACTAGGAGAGGGTGCATACGCTAGCCGTCACCAATAGAAAACAAGAGCAAAAAGACTAGCACTGCTAGCTCATCTCAACCGTCATTGAGGTTGGCCCACTTATGAATAGTTTATGGAAGGTGCACGAACGCTCGCCTTCCCAAAGTAAACAAGACCAGAAGACCGCTGGCTACACAATAAACCTCGGTAGAAGTAATACTTACCTACATGCCGATCTCACGTGGAAATTGTCTCCTAAAATGGACGGAGCCACCAATGGCAACAAACCACAGTCAAGGCAAAGTAAAGACTACTTACGTGACCCACACGGTAGCCTCCTCCGAGGGTGGACAGAGCCGTCACGAGCGGCAGAGCTGCGAAATAAGAAAAAGTTACTCACCAGTTTTGAATCACATTAGCAACGCTGTGGTTTGGGAGAGGGACGAAGCCACCGTAGCCCAAAGAAATACTTCAATAAAGGTTAAACCGTCACGGCCCTCTGAGGGTTAACACACTGCTCCGGCCAACAGGCAGTCGGGACTCCAGCGACGGCGAGAAAAGAAAAGCCAAAGGCCTGTAGCCTTGGATCGAACGCATGCGAGAAGAAAAAAAGGACTGAATTACGGATAACGCTCAGGGGTCACAAACCTTTTCGAAACTAAGAGCTACTTCGTGGGTACGGAGTCATACAAAGGGCACCAGTTTGATAAACTCTTCAGAAATAACAAAGCATAAATTGATTTTTTTTTATAATAAACATATTTTAAAGAACATATTTTTAAGATAGACATTTTAAAAAATATATAAATACAAAAAAAGAATAACAACTGAATAAAATGAAATTTTAAATGCAGCTTAGTAGTGAGTTGTGCTACTTTTAGAGGAGGTCCAAGGGCACCTCAAATGGTCCTTGGGGGCACCCGGGTGCCCGTGGGCACCACGTTGGTGACCCCTGCGGCTAGGCTATATAGCCTCTTGATTGCTTGTCCGGTCACACCTGTGTGACGTTGTAAAGGATTATGAGGAGGTCAATATTAATACTGGCCTCTTTACCTTAATTAATTTACTTATTCAGATTGAATAGTAATTTCACGGATTCTTTCTTTTTCAGTTTACCCAATATTTCTGTGATCTTTATGATGGATAAATAAATAAAGCCATAGAGTGACAATGGACACGTTAACTTAGTTGGTATGCCAAAGACACTACCATTTATTTAAAATAAATCACTAAATTAACACCATTACACTTGATTGACATGATTTCACTTTCTTTCAATTTAATACGTCAGCACACTTAAATTTAACACAACAGACTTCAATACTGGATGTTAAACATATTTAGTCTGAGGGCTCTTTAGCTTAAATAGTTTCCAGCTTAGAATTGAGGGAAAGGATAGGAGGAAAGATGGAGAGATGGTTTACAGGAAATTGTCTTGAGCATGATACCAAAAGTGACACTTCCATCCGACTTCTGCTAAAATCCAGGTACGTTTTGTAAACAGCTCTTTACCTTCGACGACGAGTCTGATAAAGAAATGACACCAGCCTTCAGATGCACAGAGTCCTTCAGGCCCAGCACGTCCAAAACTGGTTCTAGTTTACGTTTTCAACGTCTCCTGGGTTCCGCGTTGGTCATCAGAAAATGCGTCAGCTCCTGGCCTCTGACTTCAAGATAAACTTATTCCAGGAAGGAATAAATAAAAATTTTGAGCTTACGCTCGTTCGAAGTGGACTCATAACAGCCTGTTATCAGTCCCAGCTGGATGACGAGTCCTTAGCGGGTGACAGGCATTCATTCAGCTCTTTGGGACGTCTTCATGTCTTGAAGTTCCCAGCAAACTCAGCCGTTCCAGCAACAGCTTAGAACTTAAGGAAAGATCCGAAATGAGAGAAACTTGTCTCTTTTTCATTGGTCCACTTGTTATCACTATTCAAGGTGAAATTCAGCGCAGAGAAGGAAATTGTTTAGGAAAAGTATCTGAGTGAGAGACTTTCAGACGCTAGATGAGAGTTTTAGCTGAAACTCGACAAAAACAATTTCTGTATAAGTCAGTTTGACATTTTAGCTGAACTTTGCCACCTTTTCATTTGCAGAAATGACACAATGATGTTTCACATTTAAAGAATAACAGCATATAACATATATCATGAAAATGACAAAAGTTATTCTTTTGATTACATTAGAATAAAATCAAAGATAGAAATAGTCTCTTTTGGTGACTATGTTCTTTAGATTACAACTAATGGAATAATTTGTGGTATGTGTCTTGCTTTACTGAGAGATCAGTAAAGGTCATCTCTGGAACAGTTCAAAAATACACAGGTGTATCAAAGTGGACACGGTCATGCCCACAGTTCACAGCTCTTGTTCATCCAATCACAGCTCATAAACAAAACGTGTTGGACACGTAGCTCTTTAACGTTACCCTAGCACAACAGAACACAACTTTATAGACTCTTAAACCACTCAAACGCTTCAAATTAACTTCCCAAAATTCTGAAACGTGGCAATCACATTTAAAACAGGCACAACTTAGCTACGCTCAGTAACACAGCACTTCAACTGTAACACAACACGGACTCTCTTCGGAGCCGCGTTCAAAGTCGGTTCCGTCCACTTTAAGGAAGCAGAATTCGGGTTTCAGAACCACTATCCGACACCGTTCTAACAGTTATATGCTTCTTTGACCTGCTCTAATATGTAAAATACCAGCACAGCAATCTTTTTGATGTTAATAACAGCTTTTCAGGCTTTTGACTCGGCGGTCAAACAAAGCTTTGTACAGGAGTCTGTGTGAACTGGACCGGAACCAGAACCCCCACAGACCACGGGCTGACAAAAACCTCACCTAAAAGCTTCCAACAGCGTGTAAAAGAGTTGAACGAATAACAATCCCTCAGCCTCAAATGATAAAAACATGCAGAATCTGCCTGCTTTGAACACCTCAGCCAAAAATTATTATCCTCAGAGTTTAAAACTTGGATCCTCTTATGCAAACATGACGTTACAGTTCATGAGAGATCACAGATTTATCAATAAACTTTCAGAAAACTCGTACGGTGCCACCAGATGTAAAGGATTATGAGGAGGTCAATATTAATACTGGCCTCTTTACCTTAATTAATTTACTTATTCAGATTGAATAGTAATTTCACGGATTCTTTCTTTTTCAGTTTACCCAATATTTCTGTGATCTTTATGATGGATAAATAAATAAAGCCATAGAGTGACAATGGACACGTTAACTTAGTTGGTATGCCAAAGACACTACCATTTATTTAAAATAAATCACTAAATTAACACCATTACACTTGATTGACATGATTTCACTTTCTTTCAATTTAATACGTCAGCACACTTAAATTTAACACAACAGACTTCAATACTGGATGTTAAACATATTTAGTCTGAGGGCTCTTTAGCTTAAATAGTTTCCAGCTTAGAATTGAGGGAAAGGATAGGAGGAAAGATGGAGAGATGGTTTACAGGAAATTGTCTTGAGCATGATACCAAAAGTGACACTTCCATCCGACTTCTGCTAAAATCCAGGTACGTTTTGTAAACAGCTCTTTACCTTCGACGACGAGTCTGATAAAGAAATGACACCAGCCTTCAGATGCACAGAGTCCTTCAGGCCCAGCACGTCCAAAACTGGTTCTAGTTTACGTTTTCAACGTCTCCTGGGTTCCGCGTTGGTCATCAGAAAATGTGTCAGCTCCTGGCCTCTGACTTCAAGATAAACTTATTCCAGGAAGGAATAAACAAAGTTTTGAGCTTACGCTCTTTCGAAGTGGACTCATAACAGCCTGTTATTAGTCCCAGCTGGATGACGAGTCCTTAGCGGGTGACAGGCATTCATTCAGCTCTTTGGGACGTCTTCATGTCTTGAAGTTCCCAGCAAACTCAGCCGTTCCAGCAACAGCTTAGAACTTAAGGAAAGATCCGAGATGAGAGAAACTTGTCTCTTTTTCATTGGTCCACTTGTTATCACTATTCAAGGTGAAATTCAGCGCAGAGAAGGAAATTGTTTAGGAAAAGTATCTGAGTGAGAGACTTTCAGACGCTAGATGAGAGTTTTAGCTGAAACTCGACAAAAACAATTTCTGTATAAGTCAGTTTGACATTTTAGCTGAACTTTGCCACCTTTTCATTTGCAGAAATGACACAATGATGTTTCACATTTAAAGAATAACAGCATATAACATATATCATGAAAATGACAAAAGTTATTCTTTTGATTACATTAGAATAAAATCAAAGATAGAAATAGTCTCTTTTGGTGACTATGTTCTTCAGATTACAACTAATGGAATAATTTGTGGTATGTGTCTTGCTTTACTGAGAGGTCAGTAAAGGTCATCTCTGGAACAGTTCAAAAATACACAGGTGTATCAAAGTGGACACGGTCATGCCCACTACAACGTCGTTGATATAATTACTCGAATAGCGCATGCGCGAAGGGAACGTTCATTCAGTGCTTTCAGCACTGCCCTCTGGCAGTCAGTAGGGATGAAATAGAACTGCAAAACTGCTAGAATCATCTCACAACAGATAAAACTTATAGTTTTAATCAGTGCTTTAAGTGGAAAAAAATAAGTTCCGGTACCCTCCCTAAAGTCATAATAATATGCATACCTGCAAACTCAGAAGGGATGAAAAAGGTGACAAACGTTGCGCCAACCCCCCCCCCGAAAGATTTTGTAATTTTTTAACATGCTTCAGGTAAAAGTCATTTACTAACCTAATTTAATGAGGACATAAATAGGAAAGATTGTGTCAACCAAAAAATTAACAACCAACAACAGCAGCAAGTCAAATACAGCAGAACATTTTGCTAACAATGCGCTGCTCCGAGTCAACAGATGCATTTAAAAACTTAAGACTTATCTCTTCAGACAGGCTTTTGGTTAATTTTGTACATTGATTTTAGAGTTTGTTATGTTTTACCTTTTTGTATAGTACTTCTGTGATTTTATTTTTCCTTTTGTAAAGCACTATGTGACTCTCATGTCTGTGAAATGTGCTATATAAATAAAACTTACTTACTAACAGTAAAAACTAGTTTCTTAAATATGCTGGTGAAGATGTTTTGCCAGAAATTTTGAATAAAGTAGATGCCATTTCCTGCATTCTTGTGTATTTTAACAAGTTGTTAAACATCTATGTTTACCTACATGTAAACATGATTCACTAACTATTTTAGAGACATCTAACAAAATAAAGTCAGGTCCTGTGGACAGATTAAAAAATTGTTTAAATTATTATTGATCATGAATCAGGATATTTTAGAGACACCTCATTCAACTAGTTCATATAGACATCATCCTGTTTTTAAATTCACTCCTGTGGTAATTAAATTAATGTGATACTTTATCTCAGTGGCTTTAGGGGTGCAATTGACTGTTATTTTGTTAATTTTTATTTAGTTTTATTTGTAACACAACATGCCATACTAAACAATGGTTACACTCCACTGCATGTATAAAAATATTAACTTTACCCACACGTTGGAGGAGTTACTTCCGCTTCCCTCGCGCTCTGTCGCGCTGCAGAGTTTGTTTTTGTTTTTTTACAGAGTTCGCTGTCGTCTCCTCCCCCTGTCTATCCTGAGGTTGTGATTGGCCAAAATGACGCGCTCCACCAAAGATGTTTTATTGTTGTGAAGATGCATTACTCTTTCTTGAAATCCAGTCGGGGGAAATGATGCATTCTAATCTGCCACGGGTCTTTCAAGTGGAGAAGACGAAAATAAGTTCCGGAACGCACCTTACGCTTAAAAAAAGTCCCGGTACTGTCAGGGTTAAATTTTAGAAGTGGCGGAACTGGGTACCGGTGAGTTCCGGCCCACTTAAAGCACTGGTTTTAATTAAATCAATAAGTTTCTCAAGGAAAAAACTGATGAGCTTGTCAGCAGGTAAGGAGCGTTTACCTTCGGGACAAATTGAGGTTGTTGATTGGTCAGTTACTGGCACGCCTTCTGGGTTGATTGACAGGTTGCGCCGTAGAGGATCCGACTTAAAAAAACAACAACAAAAAAACGAGAGCTGCAGCAGCGCTGGGAGGAGGCGGGGCTAAAGCACAGCAGTAACTCTGTGTAGCGCAGAGCTCCAAGTAAAGCAGGAGATAACAATGGTAGATATTTTGCTTGTGCCCTCTCTGCCCTGGGCCCTTTAAAAAATTGTGGGCCCCTGGGCACTTGCCCAGTTGCCTATATGGTTAATCCAGCCTTGATAATGATAAAAGACAAATTAGAAAACCAGCCAAGGTTCAATGTGTATGCTCCCCCAGAAAGTGGAAAAAGTTCCATCCATCCATCCATTATCTTTCTCTTATTCTGAAGTCAGGTCACAGGGTCAGCTGCTTGAGCAGGGAGGCCCAGACATCTCTTTCCACAGCCACGTCTTTCAGCTCTTCTGAGACAATTCCAAGGTGTTCCCAGGTCAACCAAAAGACATAGTAGCTATGTTTACATGGAAATGTTTTTTTAGTTTGTTTTTTCATTCAACCTTTATTTACACAGGTTAATCCCATTGAGCGCCGAGGTCTCATTTACAAGAGCGACCTGATTTCAACAAAGAGTGATGACAACAGTGGACAACAATGATAGCAATAGACATTCATAAAAGAGGCATACAGTTTTTTTTTAACAAATTAAAATAAGATCGCAAAAAAGTAGCAAAAACAGCTAGATTATAAGGCGAATATAGAAAACAAAAACAGGAACATGTCTGTATAGGTTCTTACCAGTAGTCCAACAACACGGGGCGGCCGTGGCTTAGTGGTAATGGCAGTCGTCCCCCGATCGGAAGGTTGGCGGTTCAAATCCCAGTTCCCTACACCATGTGTCGTTGTGTCCTTGGGCAAGACACTTAACCCCAAGTTGCTCCCGGTAGGAATGGAAAGCACCTTGCATGGTAGTCTGCCGCTACCGGTGTATGAATGTGTGTAGCATTCAATGTGTGTAGCACTTTGAGATTTTCACTAATGAAAAGTGCGTTATAAATTGAATTCATTATTATTATTATTATTATTATTATTATTATTATTATTATTATTATTATTATTAACCAATGCTTAAGATAGATAGCTTTATTTGTCCCCGTGGGGAATTAGTTTGCAGCATTGTCAGCAGGCCTTTACATAAAGGACATACATATACAAAAATGACATTAATATCCATTATTACAGCAAAGGAGTTTGAGCTCACTAATTCATGATACCTTTTTATTATTTAATAAATTAATTCCTTGTAGTATGAAATACAATTTTGTGTTTTTCTTGAGAATAAAGAAAGGTAGTACCTTCACCCTGAAGGAAGCAACTCAAATGAGGATCTTAGGGGACGTGTGTCATCTGTTATAATCTTGTTTGTCTTCCTCATAACTCTGTCCATGTATATGTTTTCCATACTTGGCAGAGTGGTCCCTAACAGTTTGCTGGCTGTAGTTACTATACTTCTCAAGGATTTCTTCTGAGCCTCTGTAGCATTGCCAAACCAACAGATGTTGCAAAACCTTAAAATATCTTCAATAAAAGCAGAATAAAACATTAAAAGCATTGAGTTATTGACTCTAAAAGAACACAGTTTCTTTAAAAATACATCCTCTGCTGAGCCTTGGTGCTAATAAGGTCAGCCCATGAGTCCCACTTTAAGTGACAGTCCAGAACCACGCCCAGGTACTTGTAGCACGAGACAGTTTCAATATGCTCCTGATGGTGGTTGGAGAGAATGACTGAACCTTCTGGAAGTCAATAGTTGTTTCTTTTCTTCGCTCCAGCAAACTGGTTGGTCCACTTAAAGTGTTATCTGCTTGGTGGGGAAACAGTTTGCTGGAACTCCTCTGACTGATGATGCCCTCCGGATGGAGGGTGAAACATTTCTGTTATTGGATTTGGTACCTGGATTGTTGAGCATGAACTTTCTTGTCATTTATTTTGTTTTATTTCGTGTTCTGAACCAATTTTTTATATATATTTTTGGAACAAATTAATGAAGAAGTCCAGAACTGGTCCATGCTCCTCTTCCTTGTTGTTTAAGAGGCTAACCAGGGCCATGTCATAAGCTTACTGTATTTAATTAAATGTCTATTTGGGAAAGTACTTCTGCAGGAGTTTGTGTACAGAATAAATAACAGTGAAGATAAAACACACCCTTGAGGAGAACCAGTGCTGGTAGTTGTTTAAAGCCACATGGTCAAGGTCGAGAGCTTCAGATCTTTTCATAAGATATTCCAGAAAAAAGGAGCAGAGTAGGATAATACCCTTTTGCCAACTTCATTCTGCACTGAGGGGACACTGCATGTAATCATGTCCTGAGAGCACACGTTGTAGCTGCACTCACGCAGAGACATGTAGGAGGAGATGTATGAAGGCAGCAGACCAAGAAGTGATTTAAAGATGAAAATGTACCAGTGGAAGAGTCTGTGTGAAGTTGATGATGTCCATCTATATCCTGATGCATGCTCAATAAACCAGGTAGAAAAAAATCTAAAAAAGTTAATTCTGGTCCTCTGGACATAAAAAAAATTCAAAAAATCAAAAAATTGTGGAAACGTTTCATCTTTCCTCTGAAAGACTTCCTCAGTCTGAGGTGCTGTATTCAGCTCAGTCTTATAAATAGCACCTTCTCATAGTGGAACAAACAGTTTGCTGCTGACAGCCAAAACCAGCCAAAACCATGTGAGCAGCTGGTTTTGGCTGTCAGCAGCAAACTGTTTGATCCACTATGAGAAGGTGCTATTTATAAGAATAAGCTGAATACAGCATCTCAGACTGAAGACATCTTTCGGATGAAAGACGAAACGTTTCTACATTTTTGGGGGTTTTGTTTTGTTTTGTTTTTTGAATGTCCAGAGGACCAGAATTAACTTTTTTAGACTAATGATGTCCAGTTAACCAGTGAATACTGGGTGCAGTGGTGGGTACAATAATCACAGCCGGTTGTGAATCTTAGTGCACCATGATAGACAACATATGCAGGGTGCTTGTAGGAGCATTCATGTAAATATAATCACCATAATCACTGGAGGGAAGGAAAGTCACAGATACAAGGCGTTTCCTTGCATTCAGAGTTAGACATGATCTGTTTCTGAAAAAGAAACCCAGTTTAACTTTCAGTTTCTTTACCAGGTTTTTTTATATGTGGTTTAAAAGAGAGATGTGCATCAACTAAAATTCCCAAGTATTTGTAAGAATCTACAAACTCAATAGGAACATCAAGCATGGATGAGACAGGAGCAACAGTTGATGACACTGACTTTCTGTTGGAAAAGTATGAAAAGTTGGAATCCTGTATTGAACGCCTTTTTTGATTTCTGTTGGAAAACAACATCCCTTTGGTTTTGTCAGCATTTATCACCAGCTTGAGATGGAATAAGTCTATTTTGAATGATGTCAAATGCAGATTGTAGAAGCTGGAAAACCTTGGCAACTGTGTTAGCTCAACAATAAACAAGAGTGTCGTCAACATAGAGATGCAAGGAGATATTCAGTTTGTCTTTTGGTAAGACAAACTGAATACACCAAGTTTGTTAAATTGAATGATTTAATTAGTGGCATGTTTAAAGCTTGTGGAGATGAAAGATTCTGTTCTGTGTTCACAACTCGTCATACTCTGTCATGCTTTCTGTATTATTCTTTGCACGCTGCAAGAAAACACTGAATTGAGGTAACTTATTTTCTGCATGAATGTCCTGATGTGCTAATAAAACATTTTATTTTTTTTCTCATTACAGTCGTGGTTCCTCTGACACGCCTCTCTGAATCAACAGCTGTCATGAAAATTGGAGATTTGAAAAATGAACATGTCGCTGCTGATAAAGAACTAACTGCTGACACTAAAGGTCCTTCTCGCCAAACACTATTGGAAGTCCTACTTCAGAACCTGAGATCCACCCCCACCCCACCCCCAGGATCCCCACCCACACTTTGACTTGATTCAGATAGGAACGTTTGTCCCTCTTGATATAGGACGTGTCGTGAGGATAAGGGACAGGGAGGAGGAAGAGGATGATGATGATGAACTGTTTCACAAACACGTTGAAATTGTCAGAAAGAAAACACGATGTGGAAACCTGACAAATGACCAATTAAGCGGATGTTTTTCTTTCTTTTACATATATTTAAATATATATAATTGTTTATTTCATTTTGTTGTCTCCACATTGAAACTCCATGCATTGGCTGGGAGATCCCAACAAACAACAAGTATTGGTAAACAAAGGGAAGGACAGATGTGCAGCTCACACATCTGTCCTCCATGATCACCACCCTCATCCCATCTCACTTGGAGTAAAACGTTACTTGGGGCCAAAACAATAACCACAGCTGAGCGTCTGCGCCGCTCCGTTGGCTCCGCCCCCCACCCCGATCCTCCTCAATTTCCAATTGGCCAATCATGATTACACCATCCAATGGTGTGACATATATGCACTAAGTGGCTGCTTTCTGTTTACCTGTCGCAGAATCAGGGTGGGAGAAGTGATGGCCACGAGGTGGGTGCAGAAAGCCAACTCATACACTGCACGTGCCTCTTCCTCCCCCGACCTATGCACTATTCACAATCAAACCAGGGATGCAAGCTCTGCACAGCAGTAGTCAGACGAGCGAGCGGAGGTCAGCTGCCTCTGCACAGACAAAGCTGCGGTGACATTCAGGTTTTGGCCATGAAATATGTAACACACACACATGCACACACATTTGGCAGAGCATCAACTTTAGAACTGTCCCACACAAGCACAAATAATTAGGGATGGGGCAGATCTGGTATCGGTATTGGCCTCCAATACCAGCATAATTTACGTATCAGATTTTCCAGTCCAACCTGCCGATATTTTCCGATCCATGATACACGTTGGCTTCAAGCTATGGAATGGATTTCCTGAACAGAGGTCTGTCTCATGAACCCAGAGTAATAAGACCTGCCTCACATTCAAGAAATCCATTTCATAGTTTGCAGCCAGCTACAGCGTGAGGACTGAGTGAGTAGCATCTTAGCTAACAGCTAGCCAACTTTTCATCATAACATGTCCGCTGTGTGGAAGTATTTTACACTAAACACCACAAGACAGCAACGTGCAATGTCTGCAGAGCCATCGCGCCACATTAAACCGCGGTCAAGTTATTTTTATGTTGGACATTCAAGCTCTGGGCTTCAGCGGGACACCACTCTCGCTGAACCAAAACACAGGCATCCCGACTCGGCCAGCCGCGTCCCCGTCTCGGTGGAGGGACAGGCTGAGAGTGGCTGACCGAAATCTGAGCGCCCGTCCCGGATTGAACAAGAAAAACACACTGCTGAAGCCATGGAGGTCAAATGTTTACCGAGAAGTTGTTAAACTTCATCGTAATTAATGACTAACCACTATCAATTGTAGAAAATGAAAGATTTCTTACAATGAAGTTTAGCAACTTCTCGGTGAACATTTGAGCTCTCTGGCTTCAGCGGTGTGTTTTTCTTGTTCAATCCAAGGCCGGCGCTCTGATTTCGGTCAGCTGCTCTCAGCCTGTCCCTCCACCGAGACGGGGACGCGGCTGGCCAGGTCGGGATGCCTTTGTTTCAGTTCAGCGAGAGTGGCGTCCCGCTGAAGCCCCAGAGCTCGAATGGCCAATGTAAAAATAATTTGACTGCAGTCCAAGATATAGTTTACCCTCCAGGAGATATTTATCAGTACAACAGTAGACAATCATAAAAAAGCATATTTCCGGTAATTAAAAATTACAAAAAAACTGTGTAAAAAAATGAAACATAAACAGCTACATTATAAAGCGATGTAAAATACTAAAAGCAGGAACATGTTTGTGTTGGTTTATGCCATGAACTTAGCAGATGCAAAGCTATTTAATTTAATTCATTTATTCGTTCTTTTAAAAGAGACAAAATAAAACATATTAATCAAAAAGAAAACATCGAATGAAAAGAGTGCAGAAAGAAGAAAAATATTCTTATATCACCCCATTATTTAAAATAATATATAAAATTACTTTAAATAAACAATCACTTACATTAATCACTTTGATTCATTCATTCATTCATTCATTCAACCTTTATTTATACAGGCTAGCCTCGTTGAGTCACGGGGACTCATTTACAAGAGGGACCTGTCTCACTCACACCAAACAACCATCCACTCTCACACTCACACCTAGGGTCAATTTAGAGTCACCAATCAGCCTAACAAGCATGTTTTTTGGTCTGTGGGAGGAAACCGGAGTACCCGGAGGAAACCCACGCATGCACGGGGAGAACATGCAAACTCCACCCAGAAAGGCCCCGGACCGGGATTTGAACCGGCAACCTTCTCGCTGAGAGGCAGCAGCTCTACCAGTTGTGCCACCGTGCTGCCCTTGATATCCATTTTAAAGCTAGGAATTAAAAAAAGCACACATTTTGTGTCAGCAGAATTTAATCATAACTTTGAAAATTATCCACCATTAATAAAACTTACCTCAAGTTGCCTTTTTGGATTTGCATGCATATATTTGTACACATTGTACTTGAGAGATTATTACAACCTTATATAATATCAATGATGATGATATCGGAACTGGATCTGTATCAGCCGATATCCAGATTTAAGTATCGGGATCTGATTGGAAGTAAGAAAATGTGGATCGGTGCATCCCTACAAATAATGAACACAGCATCAGCTTCAGATTATTAGCTTTATTTTAGTTTCTTGAGACCGCTTCTTCTTTCCAGGCTTGGTTAGTTTGACCATTGTCCTCTGTTCTTCACACGCATTCATTAAGTGTGGAGTGGTGGCGCAGAGGTTAGAGAAGATGGCCTTTGATCGGAAAGTCGCAGGTTCAACTCCCCAGACTGACAACATCAAAATGTGTGTGGAAAAGGTGGACCACCCACACCAGCCTCCACCCTCATTTGCCCCACTCTGGGCCCTTGAGCAAGGCCCTTAATCCCCATCATCTACTCCTAAAAACAGGTCTCTGTTGAAAATGAGTTCTCGTGACTCAATGAGACTACCTGGATAAATAAAGGGTAAATCAAAAAATAAAAGTTCATAGTTCACTTTCTCACATTTCTCACAAATGGACAGTGCAGTAACCAACGCTCGTCACACCCTCACACTGCTTCATGCTGTGTCCCATAAACCCCTTACATACACACACACACACACGCACACACACACACACACACAAACACACACATACACACACAGCACATTAACACAACCTGATACAGAATAAATAAGGGAAACCTTTAAATTTGGTTCTCCAATTTGCCTTTGTTGATGGTTTTTCATTCAAGAGTTGTAATTTTTAGTGTGAAATATATTTTTATGTTCACATACAAATTTTTAGTTTCTTTTTATTTTTTATCATGACACAACCCAACAAAATAACTGGACTGCCTGACTGCTGGTTCTGTAGTGAGAGAGGGCTGAGACTGGCCTTGTTAGTTTTCCATACATCAAGACAACAAACTATGGAAGAGCCTCCTATTCTACGGCAACATATGAAGGTCACTCAAGACAGAAATATAAAAAGAAGCAGGAAGTTGTTCAATCGTAGAATAAAGAATAGAATAGAAGAATAGAATATATCTTTAGTGGCATCGTCGATTGTATCGGGGTACAAAACATTGCAATTGGCGCACGCACATCCTTAAGAGGGGACGTACGCATGAAAGCCGCAGCAGAAATTAATCTGCGCCGCCAAACAATCATATATGGAAAAAAAGGAAGGTTACAATAGGATAATCATTGGTATTCAAAAAAGAATCTATCACATTTTGTCTTAGGACATTCTATGATAAAGTCAAAAAACTCTACCAGCTCAAGCACAAGATAAGACAAAGCACATGTTGCATTTTGGTGGCGGAGCAGGGAGATAAGTCTGTGAGCAATCGTCCAGATAGAGCACAGTTCTGCAGATGGGCTCAGCCGCTCATCTGAATGCACACAGAGACTCTCGGGGGGGGGCGACAGTTCTTCCAACAGCTTCAGACTCCAGGAGAGGTTTGCAGTCAGCCTTTGTTCAAGGTTGCTTGGGGTGTCCCGATTAGATTAGTTGATTTATTTATTTTTCAGGGCAGGCTACAGTGTACTCTGACTGTTAGCCTTGAGTCCAGGTGCTGTCTGAGTCCAATTCATCCGAATTATGTGAGCTTTCATTCAACCCGAGCTACAGGTCTCCCTCTCCTCCCTGGTGTAGCCTGCTCGGCTGTAAACGAGTCCCAAACCGCACCGCAGGTCTGCGGTCTTCCACGACTGTTCCCATCGTGCGATTCAGCTCGAACAACAGCTGGTTCATTGAGGTCACAGCTCGGATCAAAGACTCGTTCTGAGCAGGAAGTTTCGACAGCACGTTGATTGCCGCCGAAGTCTTCCTCAGTTTCCAGTAGCAGAATCCCCCGCATAAGCCAAAGAGCAGCGCACCTGCTACCATAAATCCAATTATCCACAGATCTTCCACGTCCTCGACTGAAAGAATGGTCAGACACATCATCTTCCACTCGCCCCACGCCAGAGTATTGAAAATAAAGTTTAATAGTGTTTAGAGACTAAACCCAACAGAATCCTTTGTGTTCCCAAACCAAACTTTTTTTTTTTGTTAAATTATTACTATTATTATTATGGGGTAAACAAAAAAAATCATAAACTGAACTAGTCCATGCAGTTCACTTCCTTCATTCCTTCACAATAAGAGTCTTTCAACATACTGTATATATTGAGCATTATAACTAGACACAGGAGCAGAAGCTGGAAGTTGAATCCACAAAGGATGAGCGCTGCAGACTGAGCTGGCTGCTGGACAGTATTTAAGTGCCGCCCCACCGTGCAAAAACATTCGGCTCATTTTCCTGCTTAAGAAATTAAAAAATGCACGTCAGATGATCCACAGTGCACGAGCTCGAAAACTTGACGTGGCAGAAAATATTTCGCTACCGTAGTTTGGACAATCAAAGCAGCTCTCAGATCATCTGAGGCTTGTGAGAAGAATGATTTATGTAGAAGTTATCTCCAGGTTGGTTTCATCTCCACATGTGCCAAAATGTTTTTATTGCGATGAACCAACGTTTGGTGAAACCAACAACGATCGGAGCAGAGCAGCTGCACTCCATTCTTGAAGTTTGAACTTGAATCTCTTCCTGAGGGACTCGTGTACGTTGTCGTACTCACTTCATGCAGTTGGTGAGAACCTTCAGGGTTCTTGTTGTGTGCGCTGCAGGTAAGGGGGTGCAGGTGTCTTTGCACGTGGAAACGTCTGCCCTGGACATGTTTATAGAGGACTGCAACATTTTCTTCTTGTAAAGTCAGAGAAAGAAATATATTTATGACACATAGTCCTTTTGAACTTTTCCTCCCCCAGCTGGTTGGCAGTCTAGTTATTTTGTGAACTCTCCCCACCCCCCCACACACACACACACACGCACCCATTTCACTAACGCCACCTTCCTGTTACAGAGCAGACACGAGGACTGGGCAGCAGGTTTGAAGAACAGCGTTTGTGTTTTCATGGAAAGTATTATTGAAAACTTTGTGTGGACTGAGCCACGTGCACGTGCAATGTGTCTGTTCAAGGTTGTAAAGAGAAAAAAAATGTATTTGTTTCAAGTCCGTTAGCTCCGGGACTCTAAACTAGAGGGCCATGAAAAAAAATCCTAGTCTTTGTAAGTTGGGGGTGATTTTACTTCCATTTGTCTCTTTTTATGTTTAATGTGTAATTTGTTGATAAAAAAGAAATGTGGAGGGCTGAAGGAAAAGAATGTGGTGATTTAACGCCATAAGTCCATAAAACCTAATGGAGTGTTTAGGAAGCAGCAGTATTCTTCTCTTTGTATCGTACCTG
>JBBPBX010046270.1:7823-26655 GCA_038048925.1 Garcialebias charrua | reverse complement strand
CATTCATTTGCAATTATTGACATTTCGTTGGTTTTCTCATAATTCTCTCTTCTGCAATTTACAACTTGATGTTTAAACAACAAACGAAAGCAGACGCAACACACAAAATCAGGTCCCTCTTTTACCTTTTCCTGAAATTGATCAATAATAAAATCCAACTTCTGTGACATTACTTTAATTTCCTGTCTCTTTAACTTTACACTTGATATTATGTGCTTCTTATGTTCAAGATCAAGGTATTGCTTTCGACTGAAATCTTTAACTTTCTTTCGATGACGTTCATTTTGTTTATATTTCATAATGCTCATTTGCTTCAATTTGTTTCGATGCAATTCATTTTGTTTATATTTATAATGCTCATTTGCTTCAATTTGTTTCGATAGAACGCATTTTGTTTATATTTAATAATGCCCGTTTGCTTCAATTTGTTTTGAAAGAATGCATTTTGTTTATATTTAATAATGCTCGTTTCCTTCAATTTGTTTCGATAGAACGCATTCTGTTTATATTTAATAATGCCCGTTTGCTTTAATTTGTTTCGATAGAACTCATTTTGTTTATATTTAATAATGCCCGTTTCTTTTTTCTTTTCCTTATATGCCACATTAGTTTTATATGTGATTTGTTGTTTAGATTTTTTGGATTTGTTAAATTTCACATCAGTTTTATATTTCATGATTTTCATCTGATTCTTTTTTTGTTTTAAATACTTGGAAATTTTGTTGTTTTTTCATTATTTCTAACAATGCGTTTAGCATCACTCTGCACATGTACAGTTCTAGTACACATATATTGTGTGTTTGACAAAGTACTATTATTACAAAATCCAAAGCAAGTATCTTTATCACCTTGCTTTGTACAAATAACTGCTTGAAAATGATTATTTGAGTTTTGTAAATATATTGCTTCATTGGTAAACTGACTGTTTTTGGAACAATATTTGATCCATTGTATGCCATTAAATACATATATGTCGACTTCCAACATATCGGCTGTAGATTGAAACTCAATTTCTGTTGCACAGTGATTCACATAATTCATCTGTGATTTATCAACATAATCAGATACAGAAGCAAATTCTTTGTCCATAAATTTCTCATACTCTGCTGCATTTTTTATCATATATGAAACAGTAGCAAGCCTAATTTTACGATGAGCATCTTGGGAACCACTAAGTACATGAACTACAGCCCTGAAGAAACTATTATCATCCTGTTTTATATTTTCTGTTTTACAGACAGGTCCTAAAGATCCACATATGGGTTCTGGAAAAATGTGTTTGATTAAATCTATTTTCAATCTGTTACAAAGAGGTTTACCAACTTTTGGAGACAGAGGAGTAAATAAGAAAGTAGTTTCATCATTCTTATTAATAGCTTTAACACTATCCTCATTTTCTACAAAAATGTCTTGATCTTTAACAGTCTGGACAGACACAATATTCTGTTTGGTAGAAGTTTGTCGAGTTTTACAAGTCACTGATACATCTTTGGTCATGCAATACCCATAGCATGCTTGTTGATTAGGTTGCTTAACACAAACAACTGTTTCATAATGATTTTCATTAATATTTTGTAAATAAATGCATGGATTTGATGAAGTACTCCGAGTACCATATTCAAGCCATTTGTCGACACAGTATATAAATATGTTAATGCCCAAATAATCAGCTGTAGCTTCAATTTCTACTTTAGTTGCCCAACTGCCAACATACCGCATCCTTGATTTGGCTAGATATTCTGACACTGAAGAATATTCGCTTCCTAAAAAGTTCTCAAATGTGTGTGAATTTTCTTTTAAATGTTTGACAATAGCATTCCGAACTTTTAGATGTCTTTCTTGAGTGCCAGTAATACTTTGACAAACTGCTCTAAAAAAGCAGTTTCCATCTTCCTCTATCTTTTCTGTCAAACATGGCACACCTAGTACACGTAGTTCCCCAATTGGACCAGATGTTGAATTGGTCTTTTCAAACTGTAATTTCAGCTTTTTGCACAACAACTGTGCAACTTCTTCAGAAAGGGGGTTAAAATACAAAACTTTACTTTGATTGTTACTAACAAAAACAATTACATCGTTATCATCAGTATCAGACATCTGGATATTTTGTATTAATTGATGGGGCTTTTTGCTTGCATTCTCTTGGATGTCTTTTGGATATGAATTGTCAGATATATCACCACTGGAAAAGTCATTATCAAAAAGACCACTGGTATCTGGAATAGGAGTTTCATGCTCAAATAGGTTTGTATTTGCATCTGTCTTGACATTTTGTGATGTTTGCAATTGGGATAATGGAATAGGTTTTTTGTTTGCATTTTCTTGGACCTTTTCTGTGCAAGAATTGCCAGGCATATCAGCACTGCAAAGGTTGTCATAAAAAACATCAGTGTTATGTTGAACTGCAGTTAAATGTCCAGATATGTTTGTCTTTGTTTTCTGTTTGGTAGAAGTTTGTCGAGTTTTACAAGTCACCGACACATCTTTGGTCATGCAATACCCATAGCATGCTTGCTGATTAGGTTGCTTAACACAAACAACTGTTTCATAATGATTTTCACCTATATTTTGTAAATAAATGCACGGATTTGATGAAGTACTCTTAGTACCATATTTAAACCATTTGTCAGCACAGTATGTAAATATGTTAATGCCCAAATAATCAGCTGTAGCTTCAATTTCTACTTCAGTTGCCCAACTGCCAACAGACCGCATCCTTGATTTGGCTAGATATTCTGACACTGAAGAATATCCCTCTCTTAAAAATTTCTCAAATGTATGTGAATTTTTTTCTAAATGTTTGACAATAGCATTCCTAACTTTTAAATGTCTTTCTTCAGTGCCAGTAATACTTTGACTAACTGCTCTAAAAAAGCAGTTTCCATCTCCCTTTATCTTTTCTGTCAAACATGGTACACCTAGTTCTCCAATTGGACCAATTGTTGAATTGGTCTTTTCAGATTTTAAATTCAGCTTTTTGCACAATGACTGTGTAAGTTCTTTAGAAAGAGGGTGAAAATACAAAACTTTACTTTGAATGTTACCAACAAAAACAATTCCATCGTCATCATCAGTATCAGTCGTCTGGATATTTTGTATTAATTGATGGGGCTTTTTGCTTGCATTCTCTTGGACATCTTCTGGATATGAATTGTCAGATATATCACCACTGGAAAAGTCATTACCAAAAAGACCACTGGTATCTGGAATAGAAGTTTCATGCTCAGATGTATTTGTATTTGCGTCTGTATTGACATTTTGTGATGTTTTTAATTGGGATAATCGATGGGGCTTTTTGTTTGCATTCTCTTGTACCTTATCTGGATACGAGTTGTCAGATATATCATCACTGAAAAAGTTATTACCAAAAAGACCACTGGTATCGGGAATAGAAATTTCATGCTCAGATATATTTGTATTTGGGTCCGTCGTGACATTTTGAGATATTTTCAAATGGGATAATCGATGGGGCTTTTGGCATGCATTTTCTTGGAATTGTACTGCGCAAGAATTGCAAGGCATATTAGCACTGGAAAAGTTCTCATCAAAAACATCAGTGCTGTCTTGAACTGCAGTTAAATGTTCAGATATGTTTGTCTTTGGTAGAATAATATCAATTCCAGTGATCTCAAAATCTTTGGAACGGGATGTTAGTTGAGTAGCCAACCTCTGAACATAGTTAAAGACTTCATCAATAGTACTGAAGTACAAAACAACACTGCTCCCAGCTGCATCTACCATGCCGTTTTCATTACGACAATGAGAATCAATGATAGCGTACCGACCACTTTGACTGACGAGAGCACAAGTATTCTTGTTCAGGGTTAGAAAGCAGGTTTCATACTTTGTACACATCTTGTTCAGTCCATTCTCAAAAGAAGTTAGCACGTTAGCATCAATCAACTCTCCTTCCACCACGTCAACTTTGCCATAAACAACGTCCCCATAAACATACTGAATGATCTGTTCTTCGACGTCCAGTTGTTTAGGCAAGTCTTCAATAGAAAGATACCCATGTTGATCACGGACTAAATTGCCGTTGCGCAAACCTGTATAAAGCTCATCACCTAAAACGAGGACATTATCCAATACATTCACATCCCAAGAAAAGACACTTTTCAGTGTGTGCTTTGTTAAAGCAAGCAAACTCATGGCTACACACTGAGTTCCGGCATATTTAAATCGATAATCGCCCTGATGAAATGATCCACTGAGTGATGAGAGATGATGACTTGCACCGACACGATGGCAAAGGTCGGTGACCTGGGTTTCAGCAATTCCTGCTGAACATTCCTCCATTTCAGTGTACGTCTGTGGTACAGACATGGGAGAAAGACCGAGGTCCACTTGACTTACTTCTTTGTTTTCCAAAGTCAAACTGTTCTTATGTACCTGCTGCTTTTTGTCTTTTGCATGATCTGCACACAGAACGTCCTGAGCACGGTCATGTTTCAAAGCAGTACAGTCAAAACGGCCTGTTGTCTTTCCATCAGGAACTTTAGCTGAAGCATTGGCATCTGTAGCTTGTGCATCAGAAATTTCTGATGAACATTCCTGGACATCCAAGTTAGTCTGTTCTATAGAAAGACCAGAAATGGAATACTTTCTGGCATCTAATGAATCTCTAAGGTTCATAAGATGCCACATTAAATCAATTGGGCAGGTGTTGAACACAACAACAGATGTGCCGCATTTTGATGGCAACCCTTCTGAATTGCGTATTCCACAATCCACAAGTACAAAGTACTTTTCATGTGGAAAAATTAGAGTAGGTGCACCATCAACAGTGAGGATGCACATTGCATATTGTGAGAAGTATCTGTTTAAGTCTTCAGACAATTGCTTCTCCGTGTCCAAATCAAATGTGCCATAAGCAACGTCTCCATTGAACACTTTCCACTTTCGACCAAAAACACTCTGCTGTTCCATCAATTTAAACAACTTTTGTGTTGGGCCTCTGTACGATCTTTGAGTTTTGGAATAGTTTGCCAACTTACGACTTTCCACAGCCACTTCATCAAAATCTGATGACTTCCAGGTACAAATAGGAGAAATGTTGTGTTTTAGACCTGCTACAATGCAAGCTGACATTAACGTAACAAAATCAGATCGATTCTCAGACACAACTGTCCCTGGAATAATAGCGTGTGAAAGGCGTGGAAGGCTTTCTGAACACATGCAAGAAATGGAGTCAACAGACTGACCTGTGGATGATGTTTGTGCATCTTGGAAATCACCCGTCTTGGACGGACGGACGGACGCTACCACAGCACAGTCAACCGTCTCCCGAGAAGAGGTAGGAGGCAGGACATCACAGTCAAGCATCTGGTTCAGTGTTGGTATGACCTAAAAAAACAAACAAAAAAAGCATTTGACAAAATTCATTCAGTTTATTTTATACAAATATTTTAAAGAATTGATCCAACGTCAAATATTTTCGGTAAAACACTTAAAGTTTCATATTAGACATTTAACCTTATATAAAGCCCTTATGGCTCAAGATGGCTGTTGCATGCGGACGTTCCGAGGAGTGCTTTGCTTCGTGGAAGTCATAAATTTATCAAATAATTTCATTTTCAGGCTAATCTAACAGATTATTGTCTTACCTTTTGTTGCTTGTGGGGGAGGCGGTTTTCTGTCGTCGGCTCTACTGACTGCTGGAGTGGCGGGGCCCGGTTGTCTGGGTGTCGGGTCTGCGGGTGGTGGCTGCTGTGTGGCGGCTCCTTTGGGGGAGATGGTGTTCTGGTGGCTGAGCGTCGACGTTTGGCTGTCGGGCTGCGGGATTTGGTCGTCTGGTCTGTGGGCGGTGGCTGCTGGGTAGTGACTGCCGTGGAAGGGCTGGTGGGCCTCGTGGCTGGGTGTTGGCCGAAGGCCATTGAGCCACGAGGCTGCTGTTGCTGGGACGAGGTGCGGCGGTGACGGGGACTGTTGTACAAGCGGTCTGTCGTTTTTGGGACTGTTCTGCTGGGAATGTGGGTTTCCGGTTTGCTGTTGTTGGGTCGGTGTTCCTGCTGGGGGCCGGTATTCTAATTGATAATATAATGGAAATGATAATAGAAGATAATGGGAATGAAAAAAATCACAATTACAGAGTTATTCACTAGTAAAAAGTAGAAACAAAAGTTTTTTTGTGTAGTGACTACAGGCAAAAAAAAAAAACTGAAAAGAATAAATGTTTACATTAATAAACATATAACAAAGAGAAATGTCATTATTGCATGTGAAGCAAGGTTGTTAAAAAATGGACAAAAATAGTAGTCACATGGATAAGAAACGGAAAATTTTGGATTAAAGTACAGGAAGGATCACAAGCTAAAATAATAGAATAGTTAAAGGATTTGGAAAGATTTACATGGTTTTAGGAGATGACTAATTATAAACATGAAATATCTTACACATGAAATCGAAAAAATAAACAATCTGATGAACAAATACACTGAATCATGATGTACATTAAATCTGAATTTAAAATATACAATGTTGAAGAGGTGGTGGATTAAACATTTTCCCAATAGTAAAATATACAATGAAGAGGTGATGGATTAAACATTTTCCCAATTGTACAAAGGATAGTAAATATTATAATCAAAAGACTGTGCAATGACATCAATATGACAAATGGAGGTCTCTCTATTGTTCATTTAAATTGTAGAAGTATAAATGCAAATATATCCAAGATATCAGATTACATAATTTTTTTTACAACTTTTACAATAATAGCACTGTCTGAAACATGGCTAAATGATGAAAATATGAATAATGCTTATATTGAAGGGTATGATTTCAATCACATGAATAAAATATTAAAAAAGGTGGAAGAGTGGCTATATTTATCAACAGTAAAATAAAATGTCAATTGGTGAAATGTTGATAATTGTTGATAGAAATATTTTAAAGGACTGATACAACGTAAAATATTTTCTGTCAAACACAAAGTTTCCTATTAGACATTTCACCTTTATATATAAAGCACTTATGAGTCAAGATGGCTACTGCGTGCAGACGTTCAGAGGAGCACTCTGCTTCGTGGGAGTCATACATTTATCAAACAATTTCATTTTCAAACTAATGTAACAGATTATTGTCTTACCTTTCGTTGCTTGTGGGAGGGACGGGTTTCTGTTGTCGGTTCTACGGATTGCTGGAGTTGCGGGGCCCGGTTGTCTGGGTGTCGGGTCTGTGGGTGGTGGCTGTTGGGTGGCGGCTGCCTTGGGGGAGATGGTGGGCTGGTGGCTGGGTGTCGGCGTTTGGCTGTTGGGTCGTAGGATTTGGTCGTCTGCGGCGTCTGGTCTGTGGGCGGTGGCTGCTGGGTGGTGGCTGCCGTGGAGGGGCTGGTGGGCGTCGTGGCTGGGTGTCTGCTTTCGGCCATTGAGTCACGGGGCTGCTCTTGTTGGGACGAGGTGCGGCGGTTTCGAGGACTGTTGTGGAGGCGGTATGTCGTTTTTGGGCTTGTTTTGCTGAGGACGTGAGTTTCCGGTTGGCTGTAGTTAGGTCCGCGTTCCTGCAGGGGGCCGGTAATATAATTGATAACATAATGGAAATGATAATAGAAATAATACCGGTAAATATGAATAAGAAAAACATCGTAATAAGTTGTGTATGTCGATCACCAGGATCAAATACATAATTTTTCACTGATTGATAATAAACCCTGATGCATGCTCAATTACCCAGGTAGAACAATCTAAAAAAGCTAAGTCTGGTCCTTTGGACATTAAAAAAATAAAACAAAACAAAGCAAAAAAAATGAAGAAACGTTTCGTCTTTCGTCCGAAAGACTTCCTCAGTCTGAGTTGCTGTATTCAGCTCAGTCTAGTTTCCCCGATACAGGTAGTCCCCGATTTACGAGCGAGATCCGTTACAACGAGGCGCTCGTAAACCGGAAATCTCGTAATTTGGAACGGCCGCCACGCTTCTCGTAAGTCCGGAAATTCGCTCGTAAATTGGAACGGTTTTGCTAGCGCGACTACAAACACTCGTTTTTCATCGAAAAACTGCTTATGAGTGCATAAAAATGATCGGAAACGTGTGTCCACATGTTTAGCTAACGAACTGTGGTGAAAAAACACAGGAAAACTCAGTATTTTTTGCGTTTTTTCCAATAATTCGCCAGCTCGTAAGTCTGGAACCTCGTAGATCAGAGCGCTCGTAAATCGGGGACTACCTGTATAAGACTGATCACAGCCCTCCTGACACTGAAGTTTGTGCCGGGGGACTGGATCTTAGGGAAGAACTAGTCGAGAGAACCAGACTTAGCTTTTTAGACAATAAAAATAATACATATGAATGAAAAAAAAATCATAAGAATTTGTGTATATCGATCACCAGGATCAAATACAGAATTATTCACTGATAGAATCCTGGAGTTACTAGTAAAGAGTATAAATTAAAAACTTTTTTGTGTGTGGTGACTTCAATATTGATCTGAGGAATAAGACTGATTAAAATAACATCAGTACATTCCTAAATTCAATGTATATCTATCTATGGATATCTAGTCCAACAAGAATTACAAATCATAGTGTTAAAATAATTAACAATATTTTCACAAATGATGGTGATGTGATAAATGGAATTTTAATAACTGACCTAAGTGGTCATTTACCAGTTTTTACAATTTATAATAAAGATTATAGTATTACACAAACAATTATATAAGAAAGAAAAAAATTAGAAACACATCCAAAAAAGCCTTAGATAAATTAAAAGTTGACTTAAATAAACCAAATTGGGTAGATGCGTATGTTGATAATGTGAACAACTCATATTATGAATTTATACAAACCCCTTGGCTGGAAGGAACCTTGGACGGACGAACGGACTCAACTTCAGCACAGTCAGACCTCTCCCAAGGAAGGGGAGAAGGCAGGAAATCAGAAAGAAGCACCCGTTTCTGTGTTAGCATGATGTTAAAAAAATAAAATAAGTCAAAAGTTATTCAGTTTATTTCATACAAATATTTTAAACAATTGATACAAGTTTGTTGTAAAACAAAGTTTCGTATTTGTTAGACGTTTAACCTTAATATACAAAGCACTTACTGGTACATTCTTCTTACGTGGCAAAAAATCCACACCTGTAGCAGAACTTGTAGAAGGTGTGACTGAAACCTAAAAAACAAAATATCAGATAAATAAAAGAGTCATATTTCCTAAGAAAGATAAATTGAATTCTGCTCAGACAAACCTGCTGTCTCACATGCTTAGTCCTTAAAATAACTGGTTTCTGGGGATGTTCCACAAGCTTTGTCTGCAACACCACAAACAACATTTCAGATTTGTTATTTATAAAACAAAATACTGTGACTATGTTATTACTAGTTACAATTTACAACTAATTACATCGTTGCCTGTGGGAACATGCTGAAAAGCCGATGGAGAAACTTGTTCCATGGCAAGCAACATTGCAGGTGAGAAACGGACAGGATTCAAGGGGATGTAACACTCTTTCAATGTGACAAGAGTTCCCTCCATCTGTTACACAAACATTTAAATTAGTACAATATCAGCAACATTGATAATTATATAATAAAGATCTGAATGCCTCACGGACCTGACGGTGAACCACTACTTTTTTGGGAGAATCATAGGATGAGTCAGATTCTCCAGAGTGGTTTCTCTGTAAAGATAGAGTGCACACAAGACATGTCGGATGATTAGCCACAGTTACATAAACTAGCACGTTTCTTCAACTGAAATCAGACACAAAAGACTCATACCTTCCTGCCGGATCTCACAAACGTCCATTCAGAAGAGGGTGGAGGTGAAGCGCGTTCCACTCCCTTCAGAACCAAACGGGGCACAAATTTGGGCGTATAGGGACGAGCAGGAGGACTCTCAACAAGCACCTTAGACTCTGGCTGGTTCAAGACAGTATTAGCAGCATCTCTCAACAATTGACGGAGTTTCAACATGCCATGAGAATCACTGAGGTGGATCTGTATACAAACAGTAAGCAAACAAGTAAAATAAACATTACGGTACATATAAATGTCAAATTGCACCTTATTATATTTAAAATGAAGAAGAACTTACTCCATCATGCGCCCAGAAACGTAAACAAGAAAAAGAAAGCTGGTCAGCAACGGAATAACAAGGCATTCCTAAAAACACAATGATAAAATAATAAATCATAAAATTAATGTGGACCAAAGATAACATAAGACCTGTCATACATCAAACAGAAATATCTAGAGAATTATTTTAATACGCACCAAACTCTCGTGCTACACGATGAAATTCTTGCTGAAAGGTCTCTTGTACGTCCCTCGGTACAGTCAGACGGGGCACAAATCCAGTACAGAAGATCTAAGAAGAAAATAACTTATTTAGACAATTGTTTATATTAGTGGTTCTCACTTCTGTTCCTCATAAACTGTAGCCCAACATGTTTTACATATATATTTGTTTCACAAAACCTGATTTAAACAATCTCTTTTGCATGCTTACAAAATATTTAAAACCCGAAGGGCATTGCTCCCAGAACACTAGAATTGAGAAAGTGCTTTGTATCAATCATTCATCTTGAAAACACTGTGCTCACCTTAGACTTAGGCCATCGACTACAAACCGCCTTCAGATACTCTCTAAAATCACGGCCTGCCGCTTCGGGACCCTTGCTGGTTGTAAGGTTGTTTGACGGTGCCATGACACAAACACCGTCCGGCTCCCAAGATACTTTAGCGTTCAGTACCTCTTGGCGCAGTTCAGCTGCACAGGCACCAGGGGTACACATCACTCCAAATATTAGTTTGTCATCTGATAATGTAACAATGGGATCCGCAAAAGATCGCAAATGCGAATCTCCAATCACAAGAACAGACTGAAACAGAAAAAAGTAAGATAAGAACACACTATGTCTCAGTCTTACACTTGGAAACATTGGTGATTTCACATACTTGTGCTGTAGGGTGTTCCTTAGGAATGACCAACTTGTGAAATTTATGGGTAAATTCACTCACTGACCAATCTGTCCTCACTTGGCGAGAACCGGAACCATTCTCTTTTGAAGAACAAGTAAAAAACACAAACAAAACATTAGTTAAAAAAATGAATATGCTAAATATTTAAGATGACATCAAAATATACCATTGAATTTTTAAAAATGAATTAAAATAAACACTTACGTGCAACAAAGCGAGGGGAGATTTCACGTTTGCCTACGTGCCCACCCACCAAATTCGGCGGACTATGTCCAGATTTGGATGGACGCTTAGATTTGACTTTAGGCATCTGTATTTTAACAAACACACACACAAACAGTTAGCTGGATGCATTATCATATAAGTACAAATACTTTGTTACTGTATTTAAGTACTTTTTTCATGTATTTGTACTTTACTTAAAGGAGCTGTATGTAACTTTTCTAACAATATATTTTTAACATATTTCTTCACTCTGTCACTACCTCCTGACATACTGATTTTAGACAAGTAATCTCTGAAAAAAAACTATTGTCCCCTTGCTTCTCTAAAAGCATTTCTAAAAAGCCACAGTGATACGCCGTTAACCAGCCAATAAAAACTGAGTTTGTAACCAGCCAATAAAAACAAAGCTTGAATTTGAATCAGCCAATAAAAACAGAGCTTGAATTTGAATTTCAGCAGAGCAAGGATAACACAGCCATATATGGCTCTGAGGGGGCGGGACCAGAAATGTGTCTGTTTTCTCCTCTAAAAAAAATGTATTCTGGTCCTCTAGACTTTCAAAAACAAAAATTGTAGAAATGTTTCAAACTGGTTGATCCACCATGAGAAGGTGCTATTTCTAAGACTGAACAGAATACAGCATCTCAGAGTGAAGAAGTCCTTTGGATGAAAGACAAAATGTTAAATGTTTCTACATTTTTTTTGTTTTTTTGAATGTCCAGAGGACCAGTCTTAACTTATTTAGATTTTTCTACCTGGATTATTGAGCATGTATCAGGATGTTTTCCCCACTAAACAGTACACTCCTTTAGGGGACCAACCAGTTTGCTGGTTTTGCTGGTGACTGATAAAGAGGGTGAAACATCTTTCTACAAAAAAAAAAAACCTGTCCAGATGACCTGACTGACCATAGTTGTATTTTGTATCTGGATGATTGAGCATGAACTTTGATATTGATAAAGCTCCTCGGATGAGAAGCGAAACGTCTTGTTTGTTACAAATAATGTCCAGTTGTTCTGCATTGAACGCCTTTTTTGATTTTATCATGTCCTGGACGACTGACAATCTTCACCAGCATATGAACTTTGATGCTTTAAAAGAAAGTTACAGTACCATACTTTTGAAACACAAGTGCAACCTTGTTTTTTTGGATTTTAAGTGGTGAAAAAATTCATGATTTATTACCATGCAGAAATCAGTGATGGGATGTAACTAAGTACAAATACTTTGTTACTGTATTTAAGTACTTTTTTCATGTACAGTATTTAGAATTAAATGTGGATACTTTTACTTTTACACAACTACATTTTACATAAATTATCTGTATTTTTTACTATACTACATTTCTATAATGTATTGAGTTACAAGTTACATTCACATTGTAGCTTTTTGATTTGTCGTTAGTTTGAATGTAACTGATGTTAAGAGAGG
This sequence comes from Garcialebias charrua, assembly GCA_038048925.1. NCBI lineage: Eukaryota > Metazoa > Chordata > Actinopteri > Cyprinodontiformes > Rivulidae > Garcialebias > Garcialebias charrua. Next base: position 14,078 of record JBBPBX010046270.1, on the reverse strand, counting down.
AGTTGGTCCATTGAATCAAAAGTAGACAGGCAACAATACATCTCCCCTTCAAGAAGAGCTGGACCCATTGCCAGGTTAACTACACAGTATTTTAACTAGAGTAGAAAACAAACTGCAGTTGAAATGATCAGAGCCTGTTCCTTTGTTAGGTCTAATGCTCCTAGATGTCACAGAGTAAATACAATAAAAACATGTATTATCTGCAGCATTGTTCATTAAAATGATTCAACACTACTATGTAACTTTGTAATGCAGTCTGTAACTTTTCTAACAATATATTTTTAACATATTTCTTTCCTCTGTCACTATCTACTGACAGACTGATGTTAGACAAAGTAATCTCTGAAAAAAACTATAGTCCCCTTGCTTCTCTATCAGCATTTATAAAAACACTAAAAACACAGTGTGATCCGTCATTAACCAGCCAATAAAAACAGTTTGTAACCAGCCAATAAAAACAGAGCTTGAATTTGAATCAGCCAATAAAAACAGAGCTTGAATTTGAATTTCAGCAGAGCAAGGGGGAGCAAAAATTTGTACAGTACTGGAGTACTTTCTCCACTACACATAGATGGAATATTTAAATACACTGACCCATGTGTTCAGCTTTAATGATTGTATGCCAAACATTTACAGAAGGAAAAATCATGAGAATAACTTCAGTATTCAGCGACCTATGCCTGATTAAACGTGCAGATACAGTACTTCATTGCACTTTTCAAATAGGTTACAAATGAGCAGAATAAAAACACGTCATGTAAACACCCTGTTCGGGTTAATTTTTGTTTATTCAGCGTGATCCGAAATAATTTGTTTTCAGAACGAAACGGGTGATTTACGCCAATTCATAACATAAACGGTGCGCAAATAGTGAAAAACTAACTTGACTGCGCATGTGCGATTTGTCATTTCCGCCTGGCTAGATGCTAATAATATTAGCATGTCAGGGAAGCAAAACTTGACATGCCGATGCCACGAATTGAGCTTGCTGTCTCTCAAAACTTGTCGGGGAGCGGCACAACAATTCTACTCGAAACTTTGAAACAGCTCAAAATTATCTATATCAACCTGAAGCTCAATCAAGAGAGTGCAGTAACATCTCCACCGTAATTAAAACCTGTCGCCGGTCCTTTTTTCGTTGTTTACTTTCAAACCGGAAGTGGAATTTCTTCTTCGATGTTTTTTTAAAGTAGCGCCAACATGCGTTGCACAATGGCGTTCGCTAACATAACAAGTCGATAAAAGTACGTTTAATAAATAAAGTTCATACACCATTCAGTGCAAAATTAAATACTTTAATGAATATAAATATGAGGTAAACTATTTCTTAATCAATTACTGTATTTAATCATTCATTTCAACTTCAAAACCTCAAACTGGTGTTTAACAGCAAATTGTTTACCCGCAAAATGGCGCCCGCATACGTAGATCGAAGTACGTTTTATAAATAAAGTTCATAAACCATAAAGTGCACGATTAAATACTTTATTAATCTAAATATGAGGTAAACTATTTCTCAATCAATTACTGCTTTTAATCATTCATTTCAGCTTAAAACCCTCCTAGAGGTGTTGAACAGAAAATGGTTCACTCGCAAAATGGCGCCCGCGAAAGTGTGCAAGAAGGAACTATGAACAAGATTTTAACATAATTAACTATTTTCTGGTTTACTCAGAATCATACTAAAGCGTATTTCAATCCAACGTTCGCTTAATACTTTCACAATCAGTTATATTTCAAAAGTCGATACGCGGAAATAGCGCTTGAACAGACAAAACAATGTGTTACAGGCCCAGCCTTTCAAAACAAAAACGTAAAAACAATTACCCTGATGCATGCTCCACTAAAAACAATTGTTTGTTCGAAATTATAATAAACGTGTTTAGACCCAACGATTCCTTTAACTTAGTTAAATTGTCTGTTTTTACAAAGCAAATACTCTATGAGGAAATACAAGATACTGTATAATCATTCCTCTCTTATTTTGCATTAACATTTAACATTTAACTCTACATGTCATCCCTGAAATTCTTGACACAGAATCACAAGTCCAAATGTGAACTGTGTCACAGAGTAAACACAATGCTGTACAAACACTATCTGCAGTATTGTTCATTAAAATGATTCAACACTATTAATGTATTACAGAAAATATACAAGTCCAAATGTGAACTGTGTCACAGAGTAAACACAATGCTGTACAAACACTATCTGCAGTATTGTTCATTAAAATGATTCAACACTATTAATGTATTACAGAAAATATACATACAGTATGCACACTTCATAGAAAAAAATCACAAAAAAAACACTAAGCCCTAATAGCATAGAAAAGCATTATTCTAATAGCAGCATGAACATGAGTCAAACAAATGAGCACAAATGAACACAGCAGCATGAAACAGATAAGCAGCAACATGAAAAACATCAGCAGCAACATGAAACAAATCAGCAGCAATATGGTGTGATTTTTCACAGTGATTAGTCCTCTCAACATTCAGACAGTGTTTTGCCGTCACCAACCAGGCACCTCATGTGGTCCCTGAGAGCAAGCACCATGTTTGTGAACCTTGTTCTAGTATACAGTACGTCATTGAGCTGGGAGCACCCACAGCATCACGAACACACCCACAATGATTTCCAGCACAGAGATTCAGTCAGAAGATAAACACCACCCATGACCTTATAAAAGACTATTGAAAATATTATTGAAAGACTGTTCACTACAGCAAAACATCACTACAGCAAAACAGATTCTCTCCCCAAAGAGTCAAACTAGACTAAAAAAAAAAACTTTGAAAACCAATATTTTCTGACAAGAAAGTTCATGCTCAATATTCCAAGTATAAAATGTGTCAGGAAGTTAAAATATTGATTACTATTGGACCATTGCATTAAGTAATACATTCAGTACATTCAACAAGCAAATAGATAGAATATTCAAATACACTGAACCATGTGTTCAGCTTTAATGACTGTATGCCAAAGATTTACAGAGGGAAAAATCGTGAGAATAACTTTTTGCTTTGTTTTTTGAAGGGCTAGAGGACCATACTTAGCTTCTTTTTTTTTTCTTTCTACCTGGATTATTGAACAAGCATCAGGGAATAACTTCAGCGAGCTATAACCGATTAAATATGTAGATGGGTGATTCTTTTTTTGGGGCAACATTCATGTCCGCATGTTTCTCTTACCCTGATTTTTTTCTAAAATGTGCCAAATATTTACAACAAAGTATTTTAATTATACACTTGGATGTTTGCCATCATTCAAATATAAATGAAATGCATTTAAAATATTATTTTGTACTTTACACACCTTTTTGGTGACATAGATGGTCAATTTTATTGTGTCCGCAGTGCAGTGTAAAATATTTCCTCAATAAGTTTAAACAATAAAATTAAATTAAAAAAGAAATTTCTTCAATAATTTGATTGACTGGACTAAACCTTATTTTATTATGAAACTGAATCTGTTGAAACTATTTTTTTTATTTGATATTTTCTTGATATTATACATGTCCCAGTAGTAACTTTCCACCCTGTTAGAATGTTTCCTTTTTGCCCTCAAAAGACTACAATTCCATAAAAGCCATTTACAAGAAGAAGACATCAATTGGTTTTGGAGGGAATTCAACCATGGAAAACAAGTTAAGCTTCATCTGTCACTCTCTCCTTACTTTTTTTAATCTTAAATATATTAAACCTGTATGAGTCAACCTTAAAGTTCCACCCTGTTAAGATAAATTGTGGGAAATGTTTATTTGGTAGAATTTAAAAAACAACATATTAGATTTAGTCATTAAAGGTTTGCTATTCTGTTGAAGGTTAGCTAGCTAAATGTTGACCACATAAAGAGCTACAGCTAGATTAGCTAAAAAAATTCCACCCTGTTATGTTCCACCCTGTTAGGTTTATGAACCAAACAAGGTGTAACAAGGACCTAACAGGGTGGAAATTCAGGTAAAACGTAATCACATATACATGTAATTATTACTTTACCTGTAATTATTATTTTATCCAGCCCTGAGCTTGACCATTATTAATTTCTTATTGCTAAACATGTCAGTGATGTAACAAATATTTAAAACTTAAAATATTACTCTTTTTATTTTCAAAAGTCCTGAAGCCAAAATGTTGCCGCAAAAAAAGAATCACCCAGATACTTCATTGCACTTTTCAAACAGGTTACAAACGAACAGAATAAAAACACGTTATGTAAACACCCTGTTTGAGTTATTTGCAGTGGTGTCAAAAGTATTCACATTCATTACTCAAGTAGAAGTATAGATACTGGGATTTAAAAATACTTCTGTAGAAGTAGAAGTATCAACTTTAGCTTTTTACTCAAGTAAAAGTAAAAAAGTACTGGTTTCAAAACTACTTAAAAGTATAAAAGTAAATATGTGACAGTCGCTTAAACAAACATTCTGTTAAGAAAATAATCGATGTGTATGTTTAGAAAAGGTTCTGTGAACTTTTAGATATTAAATGCACCGGACTTTTTCCTTTTTTTTTCTATCTGGCTGACGTCACTACGTCGATGTGTCGTTTGTGTTGCATTTAGGGACGTGCGTGCAGTCGGACGTTTGTGTTCTCCCGAAGTCTAAACGCTCTAAAACCCCTTTAAATATCTCAAAACACCGCGGTTAAACAGTTTCTGACGATATTTCATGCATAGAACGAACAAGTCAGACAATCTGTCAGTATTGTGCTAACAAAACTGAAATTTGACGACCAGCACCGCGTGTCACGTGATCGCTTTGAATCGATCACAGCACATAAACAGACGCCATGAACGTAGCGTCACCTTATCACAAATGTAGATTCTTTTTCAACTCATAAGACGCTTAAATGCACCCCAAAAATTCTGTAAACGTATCGTTTCACATCCGAACAGTTATACCAAGCTGCGCCCAGTAAAAATAGCTCAATAAATGTCGCCCACACGGACTTTTCCCGTATTTAGCAACACGTCAGAGCTAATGAACCGAGTCAGAATCTCGATCCGACAGCTTCAAGCACTATTATTCCTGCTTAAAATGTAACGAAACTTTCAGCTTACCTCAATACGGCAAAATGAAAGAAAAGTAACGAGGCTATTTTTTAAAAGTAAGGAGTAGAAAGTACCAGTAATTGAGTGAAAATGTAAGAAATAGAAATATAAAGTAGGCTGAAAAATAATTACTTTACTAAAGTATAGATAACTAACGAAGTATTTATACTTCGTTACTTGATACCTCTGGTTATTTGTGTTCAGAACGAAACAGGTGGTGAACGCCAATTCATAACACTAAACAGACTTAACTGTGCATGTGCGCAATCATGCGTTGCGCACTCTAACTTCGACATTATAATAAACGTGTTTAGAGCTCAACGATTCCTTAATAAATGCACTTAGTCAAACTATGTGTTTTTACAAAGCAAATACAGTATGCGTAAATACAAGCACAAATACGTCGACCACAGACTTACCTCTCAACAAAGAACTTTCCAGATTATGTTGTGATTCTAAAAAGTAAATGAAACGATGATCAAACACTGTTCACTCCGTAGTTTTTTTAGCCAAAAAAACACTCTGAGCTCACAAAGCCTTCGACTCTACGATGACTCGTAAAACCGAAAACAATTCAAATTGCGCGCCTACGACCTTATAAACCTTTCAACCAAGGCATTTTTTAAAAAAAGTCACATGACTACAAACAACCAGTCAACAATCAGTTCTTGACAGACGTATGGTTCTGACGTAGGGACACAACAGGAAATACCAAAATAAGACTTGTATTTAACAGGAAGTTGTGAAAGAAAACATTTAATACAGTAAATAAATGTGAAATACTTTAATCCTATGAATTAAACTTTGTCATTAAATTATGTATTAACTTTATTAACTTGTGCATAATAAAAAAATTAAAATCTATCTTATTAATAATTTAAAAAAGTAATATATTGCAATCTTTAACTTATCTTAACATAACATTTGAACATCAGTATTTACCAGAGGTAGAGAAAGTACTCAAACACTGTACTTAAGTATCAGTACAAATACACAGACAAAATTGTACTGAAAGTACCATATTAATTAAAGTAAAACTACTTATTAAATGTATTAACTAATGCAATGATCTACAATATCAAGTGTGCCTACTGTATATTTTCTGTAATACTTTAGTAATGTTGTTCCAGTTTAATGAACAATGCTGCAGATAATACATGTTTTTATTGTATTTACTCTGTGACACAGTTCACACTTGGA
>JBBPBX010046269.1:0-26655 GCA_038048925.1 Garcialebias charrua | reverse complement strand
GGAGACAAAATGGGTCCAGAGGACACGAAGTCCAACCGAGTCCGAACTCGGGTCCAGTTAACCAATACAAAACAGACCAGAGACACAACAGAACCGGAATCAAACGCAACGTTTTCTCTTTTCTGTTTCTTTGCCTTGTTTACTCCAGTCAGAGCGGATTTCTTCTTCGTGGGTTTTATTAGCAGCCGTTGTTTTACCGCCCTGCAGGAAAATTTGGACCAAAGTAGGTCCAAAGTTGGACCAAAGTTTCTACTTTGGTCCAAATTTCCTTGTTCTTTTTGTTCACATTCTTATAATTGTAACTGTATCTGTAGTAAAATAAAATAAAAAATAAAATAAAAACTTTGGTCCAAATTTTTCCTGTACAGGAAAAATTTGGACCAAAGTTTTTTTAATATCGTGATATATATCGTTATCGTGATATAAAAAAGTCCATATCGGGATATATGATTTTTTCCATATCGCCCAACCCTAGTACATAATACGCTTCAGTGTTTAATACACGGCAGATTTGAAGAGCCGCTCAGCCGCTGCTGAGGAGAAGAAAAAAAGTTCTGTCTGAGCTAGTTGTCAGATGAGGGCAGAAAAAAATTGTTTTTGTAGACAATGCTGAAAATAGTCCAGACGAAAGGTCGGAACTACAAATCTTTTTCACCATTTAAACAGCGGAGTGGAGCATGGACCGTGAAACGGCAGAACCGAGTGTTTTTACAGCTGCTGCTTCCTTAAAACAAACCACGGGTCCGAGCTCTTTTAGCCATGCGCGCACCGCAGAGCTTTATGAGAGGAGCAGAGAGAGGTGGAGACATTAATAAATCAGCAGTTTATGAAATCGCTAAAGATACGGTCCGTAGTGGCTAACAAGATGGCTAACGCTTTAGCCGTCTTCTTCCACAGCTGAGACTTTGTCTTTAGCGATATGATAAACTGCTGATTTAATAATGTCTCCACCTCTCGGTTCACGTTTCTGAGTGGAGGCTGTCGTATTTTTACACAAGGATTAAATGCGACACTTTGTAGAGCAACTTAGAGAACGTCTTTATTCTTTGTGAACCCGGAAACAACCCCCTGACCCTTTCACAATAAAACCGGATACAGTATATCAAATATATTGTACCACAGAGGCTCACATTTATTGTAGTTCACAAACTCACTGACTAAAGTGAAAGCACCTTTATATCTTATCAAGACACTCAAAGCTCTTTAAAACACAATCTGTGTCCTCATTTACCCATTCATACAGCACTCTACTAGAACTGTACAAAGAATAATCAGTACTTTATCACATTCATACACTGATGGGACACACATCAGAGGTAATGAGGGGTTCAGTGTTGCCCACTGCCCAGGAACACTTCAGCATGTGACTGCTGGTGGAATTGAACTCCCAGCTCTCCCATTGGAGGAGACTGCTCTAGCCTCTCAGCCACAGCTGCCCTCAGCTGAAGAGGACTATTATTTAATAGGTGTGAATACATGTCTAAAAAATAATATATGTAAATAGTTCATTTTTTAGACATTTATTTTGTAGAGTTACAGCTGTTTGTTAATAAATGTTGCTGTGTGACAATTAGGACAAAGCTTTGACTCAGAAATATATTTTTGTTATTCTTTTATGGAAATAAAATTATATTGAGATATATATCGTATATCGCGATATATTACAACAATATTGAGATATACATTTTTGTCCATATTGCCCAGCCCTACCTTTGATGCAGTTCAGCAAGCATATGATTACGTCCACCATGTCCTATCCGATGATGTATGTGACGCAGCAGGATTTCAGCGATGTGAAGGTCTTTAGCCAATATGGCTGGATATTTAGCTTCAGTAGGCATAGCTGCTTTGCTTAGCCTTCCTCCAACTCTTATGCTGCGTTCCAGTAACCTCGTATTGTGGGAATTTCCAAGGTCCCAGTGGTGGATTTTAACTGGAACGCCCGCTCCAGTGGGAAACTCCCATTCGTGAAGTGGGGCAATTTTTTCGGCCCCCAGTTTATCCCAGTGACGTATTCAAAATGGCGGCTACTCGCGTCCTTAGTAAGTGAACTCCTTAACTTTTACTAAAATAACAGTTGTAAAATGTTGTTGTGTGTTTTTTAATCACACACACAGCTTAAGCGTATGCTTGTGAACACAGATCACATTAAAAACTTGTGTTTAGTTGCATGTCCTGCGGCGTACGGCTGTTTTTCTCGTTGTTTGGATCACAACAGTTCTGTAGGCCAGCGGCAGCGACTTTCATTCGCCACATTTTATTATTTAGCACATTAAAAAAGTAACTATTAGTTATGAATTTTATTTTAAAATATATTTTTTTACCCTTGTTTTCTTTGGCGCTGTGGCTTATTTTTGTTAGGCAACCCAGAACTAAACACACAATTGTTTGTTGAACTGACTATAAATTAGCACTAAACTGTGGTAAAAAAAATATATTTGGTTTCCAAAGATCCGTGTATAGAAACGTTCTATAATCCTGTATGATATTTATGTGTTAGGACGTGTATATTTGTGTAGTAAGTGTGTGTTTGTGTTTGTTTTCAGTCTACCTCGACCAGTACAACAACATGTTTGTTGATGAGCAGAGAACAACACCATTTTCTGGCAGCCTGTATCGCAGTGCAGGGGATTTGTCCTGTTTGTACATTGATGCAAACCTCACTATGAAAGTTGAGCTTATCCAACCTGCACAGGACAGCACAGCTGGTAAGATTTAGTAGAAATAAGTTTTAATGCAAACCAAACCAATTACTGTATAATGAATTTAACAATACTGTGTTTTTTTCTTTTAAAATGATTTTTTCAGAGAACTGTGAAGACTCTCCATCATCCAGCAGCCACACAGAGTCCCCCATCCGTGTGAATGACAGTTTTAATAAAGAACAGACACTGTTCTTGATTGAACACATGCGTGAGAATGTAAAAGACAATGGTGAACTCCCAAGAAACCTGTCCGAGCTGAATGCCCCTCTGCGAAAGGTAAAAAATAACAAAAATTTGATGTGGATTGAGGCTCAGCTCACAGAGCAGTTTCATGAGACTTTTAATCCAGACTTTTTATACTTTTATACTACTATGGAAAACTACTATGCAAAAAACTCAGGACAGTATTACACTCTATTTCATTTTATGATTACGGTTGTTAAATGTTGGTGTTTTTGGTGTTGGTGAAACATTTTATACTTTTATACTACTATGAAAAACTACTATGCAAAAAAACTCAGGACAGTACTAAACTTTTATTATTTCATTTTATGCTTGTTTATTAATTGTTTAGTGTTTAAATGGTTACTGTTGCACAGAGGGACTGAGAGAGAAATGCAATTTCAATCCTGTGTATGTCCTGTACATATTGCAGTTTTGATAATAAAGTTGACTTTGACTTGACTTGTTTATTTTGTTCAGGTTCGGCCCAGTAAAAGCTGTTGGTTTTCAGTGCCTTTGATTGAATTTTTAAATGCTGTTCTGTTGCACATTTTGTAATTAAAACTGAAACTTTCAGACAACTGAGATTTGTTTTCAGTATGAACTATTTGCTTGCAAAGGTTAAAATAGAAACTATTTTGTATAAACTAGTTTAATAGTATTGAAACTATTTTGCATTACTAGCTACAGAGCAAATTGTGTAACATTTTCTTACCGTACAATACACAAAAGGTACGTTTCCCTAAAATTTTGCTATGTTCACATTACTAATTTATTTTTGGAAATGTGCACGTGCAGTTCTGACAGATACTTAAAGCACTATGAGCTAATATTTATTTAATTGTTGCAACCCATCGGTTAAACTTTTGCCAGAACTCAAAGACAAAATGCTGTATTTAAAGAAAAATGTTTATTAAGCTTCATTATAGCAGTCTTAAGTACATTTGGCCCACGTCCCAAGTTGTGGAGGATGCAAGCAGCCACTATGATCTTCACCACCACATCAGTTCTGGTATTCTGCACGTCACGAAGCCGTCTCCACCTGCACTTCAAACATCCGAAGGCTTGCTCCACAATCACCCTTCCACGGCTGATTTCAGTGTTACGTTGCTTGTCTGCTTCACTTAGAGCACCATTGTTCTTCAGGATGGATGGGTTTTCTGCCAGCATGGTAGGGTCCAAGACAACTCTGCAATGGGAAAACAGTGTTTATTTCAGACAGACATAAAGTTAATAATGAGCTGCAATTCTCTGTCATTTTTTCATCATTTGACTTCTTGTTTATGTGAAAAATACAGTACACATTTCAGACAGCTACTTTCAGGAAACTGTTGGAATCTGGAGAATAGTTGAATCTCTCGGAATCCTGGAAAAAAACCAATGCAGAAATGTTCCTGTCTTTGATTTATACATCTACCTTATAATGTTGTTCTAGTCTTTGATACTTTGTTTTAAAAGAAAAAAATATATATATAAATATATATTTCTCTCTTGTATTTATTGTCTATTGTTTAAGGAAATTCTACCATTGCTGTTCATCATTCTTTAGTTTGTAGCAGCAGGTCACTTTTTTAAATGAGTCCACGAGGCTCAATGACATTTACCTGACTAAATAAAGGTTGATTGTAAAAAAAACAACAGTACTGTAGTGTCAGGCTACAAACCAAAACTTTATGATGGTGTTATATATCATTAAATCAATCACCTTTATTTTACCAGGTAAACGAGATCTCTTTTACAAGGGTGACCTGGTCAAGTGGTCAGCAGGGTTAGCAAACGGTGTTAGCAACTTATTTATTTAGCAAAATAAAGCAACCACTGTTCAGTTTCTTCAACATATCGTAAACCCCCTACATGTTTTGCTGTGCAGTGAGCGAAGACGTTTTTTTTTAGCTGTAAAGCCAGTTTTTCTTTTTCCCAACGAGAAAAATATATATTAAATCTATTACCTTCGGCGTTCATCTTTCTTCTTTGACATGTTCTGTGTCAGGAGTGCATATCTGGTTGTCTGGAGTGCATAACTGGTAGTCTGGAGTGCATATATGTTTAGTAATTTATTATATTCCGAAACAGCAACAAAAACAATGCGTGCGTCCATCTTGTTTTACCACCGGGGTAACCGGAACGTGTTTTCAAGTGGTAGATGGGGAGATGACGTCACTGCCACTTCGTAGTTCCCAAAATACGAGGTAACTGGAACGCAGCATAAGTACACCACCTTCGAGAATAGGATTAAGCTTGTAGAGCTGGCTGCTTTTCTTCACACGTTCATGTTTCTGTAAACATATCATTTCCTCTGAATATCGCTTTCTTTGACAATAGCAGATAATGGCACTCTCAGCCTTTCCAAACTCCTCCACTGTCAAGGTTCCCAATGCAACACTTTTCTTGTATACATTTATTTATTTCTTCAACTTTTCTTGAAGTGCATCATCATCAAGATCAGAGTTAGCAAATTCCAACTTTAACTGTGCTCTCTTTTGAGTTAGTTTGGACAGCAATTGTTTAAACCTGAGAAGCCACCCAACCATTGTTTTTAGTTTGTCCCAAGAGGAAAATGAATGAATGAAGTCCATAATTGGATCCACTTGTTCATTGATGCATGTTACATTAGCAGAAACTAATGTCTTGACCTCTGGATCTTCTGAATCCTCCAGAGCAGAATAACTTATTTCCTCAGAATTTGTAGGTAATTTCCATTCAGGGTCATGAAGAAACTTAGGTCCAGACACCCAGGTATCAGCCTCCAAAAGTAACTTCACATTTGTTCCTCTGGCTGCCAAATCTGCTGGATTAATATTGGTAGCAACGTACCTCCACTGTAAAGGATTTGATAAATTGAGTATCTCTCCAACTCTATTTGCCACAAAGGTCTTAAATCTTGATCTTTTATTCTTGATGTACTTCAAAACGGAAGTACTATCAGTCCAAAATACTGAGTCTTATAAATGGTAAATGGTAAATGGAGCTTATTTATATAGCGCTTTCCAGCCCCCTGTGAGGAGCCCCAAAGCGCTTTACAATACCAGCCATCCACCCATTCATTCAGACATTCATACACCGGTAGTGGTAGCCTGCCTTGCAAGGCGCCATCCAGACCTACCGGGAGGAACTCGGGGTTGAGTGTCTTGCCCAGTGACACAACGACACATGGTGGGCGGATGCGGGATTCGAACCTCCAACCTTCCGATCAGGGGTCGACTGCCATTACCACTACACCACGGCCGCCCTTATAGTTCCATCCTTAGCTCCTTCTTCAACAGCTTGTCCTTACGGCTGGCAACCACTGCAGCTGTCAACTCCATGCGTGGGATGGTGATGAGTTTTAGTGGAGCTACACGGGCTTTACCCATTACAAATGCACCATGCACTTGTCCGCCAGCATTACACTGCAGCAGGTAGCTTACAGTTCCATATCCATTCTCGCTTGCATCACTAAAATGATGAAGCTGTGAACTTGTGGCTTGTCCAAAGTCCTGTGGTTTCAGACATCTGCTAACCCCAAACCGTTCAAGCTGATGAAGTCCTTCCAACCAAATTTTCCACTTCTGGGAAGCATCTTGTGGCAAAGGATCATCCCAGCCAACATGTCTCCTGCTCAGATCTTGTAGAATCCCCTTTGCGACCAAAACAACTGGTGACAGAAATCCAAGAGGATCATAGATGGAACTTATGATGGACAAGACTCCTCGTCTTGTCAGAGGTCTGTCTTTGAGGATGATCTTGAATTTCAGCAGGTCTGATTGTACACACCACTGCACATCCAACACACGTTCCATTGGTAGATCATCATTATCCATATCCAGGTTTTTTATCTCTATGGACCTTTCATGCTGTGGTATTGCAGTAAGAAAACTGCGTCGGTTACTTATCCATTTGAGAAGTTGAAATCCGCCTTTCTTGCACAAAGCACGGAGTCCTTGGTATAATGACACAGCTTCTTCTTCTATGCTTACAGAGACCAAACAGTCATCCATATAAAAGTTGTGAAGCACAGCCTCTATGACATTTGGTGTAAACAGCTGTTGATTGTCCTCTGCACATCTTCTGAGTGCAAAGCATGCACAGTTTGGAAATGATGTAGCTCCAAAAAGGTGTGCTACCATTCGGTACTCCATCAGTTGGTGTTCATACTCTCCATTTGGCCACCAAAGAAATCTCAACAGATCAGAGTCATATGGTGGTACTCGGACCTGATGAAACATGGCCTCTATTTCTGCTGCTATCCACATTATTTTGTATTTCGCGCCACTACTCATAATTCATAGCGGAAGCCGGGAGTGTACTTCCGCCCGCGTTCCCGCGCTGTTGTTTACGTTTGTGGTGTAACACACTTGCTAGCGATTTATTATTATTATTTATTATTGTGTTATTCAATCTCCAAATCCAATTCTTCCTTCTTTTTTCTTAATTGTTCCTCCTGCTCCTCCAACGCATGTTTTTGTTTCAACCACTTGTGTCGTGCCTTTAATGCAGCCATATCTGCTTCTGCTTTCACACGAGCTGAAGATGTAGAAGACAGAGAGGACTTAGATCTTGATGAACAACTTCCTCTAGTTCCTCGGCTGTCAACATTTGACACACTGTCACTTGGCTTTACATCATCCTCAGCATCAGCATTTTGCTGAGGAACAAAAGGTGTGGTGAGCTCTTTATTCACATAGGGTTCCACACTAGACATTTGAGCATGCTTCATCTTTACACCTTGACACACCCACCACCCAAGTGTCAAAGCAGTGTACTCCTGCCACATCAATTATTATTCATTACATTCATATGACTCTTACACACCTGCTTCCACCATAATTTGCTCCACTCTGGGCCCTTGAGCAAGGCCCTTAACCCCCCATCATCTGTTCCTCCGGGAGCCCTAGATAGCAGCTCTCTGCTTCACACAGAAGTCTGTGGTTGAGTCAGGAAGGATATACAGTGTAAAAATAATTATGAAATATAAATGCTGCCTTCTCTATAACAGGTGGTTTGCCTGTATTATTATCAATCATGTGCTTGATGCTTTGCCTCACAGAAACGTGGATTTCTAAGGAAATGCCAGACTCTGTGTATGAACTGGATGACAGACTATTTTGTAGAACGGCCCGCTGCACCGAGACTACGGTAAAAACATGAGGAGGCGGAGTGTGTATCTAGGTGAGTACGAACTGGTGTACAAACTGTGCTGTTATCAAACGTTTATGCATAGCTGCTGTGGAGCTGATAACAGTGAAATATCGCCCCCACTACCTCCCCCGCGAGTTCTCAGTGATCCTTATCACAGTCATTTACATTTCCCCTGATGCTAATGCTAATGTCGCCCTGGAAGAAATTCATGATTTAATCAGCTCGCTGCAGTGTAAATACCCAGAGGGGCTCTGCTGCCTCTGCATTGTCTTAAGGCTGGGTTATACTCTGCAAGACACCCTGTCGCACGTCTTTTACCCCCAGCTGAGTGAGCAAACATTGCGCAACTTTTGGCCGCACTCCCGCTGTGATCCCCCTGTGACAGCCCGTCTTGTACATGGCCCCCAAGCAGAACTCCGAGACGCAGACGATGCGGCTCGCAACGTGTGATTGGTTCAAAGTTTGTGGACGTTTTTTGTTTTTGCTTTGACAGACATGGATAGTTTTGAAGAGAAACTTGTCTGTGTGTGCGCACGCACGCAAACCGTGCGCCTCAGCACACTTTGCGCATTGCACCCAACACCACACACACACCAATACATATATATATATATATATAATATATATATATATATATATATATATATATTTACGCGCGCGCACACAAAAGCATGCGCGCGCCTGCATGCACCCTTTAAAAGAAAGCAAACTCCGCTGTTAAACAACAAGCCGTGGTGGTCTAGTGGTAAACACGTTGCGCTGCCACTCCAAGGACGTGAGTTCGAATCTCACATGGTTGAGTTTTTTTGTTGTTGTTATATAATACGGTTATACAGGTACAGCGTGCAAAACTGTAACTAAAGCCTATTTTTATTTTACAGAAGAGAGCCATAAGAATTATTACAAGAAAACATTACTGCCATCCATCAAATGTTTTGTTTTACAAATTGAAATTGCTAAAGTTTTTTTTTAATGATTTGGTTGACTATAATATTCTTTTATTATTGTTCAAAGCTCAGAATTTATGGTTTTGTGTGAGAAATCATTTAATATCTTATATTTTTTTATATATGTGATTGCTATTTGAATTGATTGTTAATTTTGTTTGAAGAAGGGGCAGAAATAATGAGATTTTTTTCTTCTTCTGCCTCCTTTCATTTCATGTATTGTTTTGTTTTATAATGTGGTTTTGTAAATAATTTTCTTGTGTTTTTACAATTTGAAATGAAAAATTCAATTAAAAAAAAAAAAAAAGTTGAACCAAGTGGGAATTGAACCCGAGTCTTTTGAGTGGAAAGCGGACACGTTCCCCGCGGGACCACTGAGGCGTTTACATCTTTTAGAGGTCCAATTTCTTTTAAACAAATCACCTCTCATGAAATCCTGGTATGCAGTGGGAGGGAAGAGGGAGGGATTTATTATAATTTATCCCCCACGTCTTGCCAAGTATAAACACTCAATGCGATCGGTGACACACACGCAATTGCATCATCGCTGGGTTCACTCAACGGGGGGTAAAAGACGTCAGACACTAGTATAAACCTAGCTTTAGGTGACTTCAATCACGTGAATTTAAAGGACTGTCTCCTAAACTTCAACCAACACGTAACAATAGCAACACGTGGAAGCAACACGCTCGACCATGTTTACACAAATGTGAGTGGCGCATACAGAGCTAAGCCCCGCCCCCATCTCGGTTCTTCAGACCATTTATCCATCCTTATGGTCCCAGCCCAACCCCCCACCACTGAGACGCTCCAAACCAGAACAAAAGGAAATCAAATGTTGAATCAAAGACAATGGTCCCATGCTAAGAGACTGCTTTGAAAAAACAGACTGGAATGTTTTCAGGGAGGCAGCTGATAATGAAGGTTTAGTGGATCTTGAACTATTTGCATCCACCGTACTGGGTTATATTAGCACATGCTCTGAAAATTTATCCATAAAAAAATATGTTAAATGTTACCCCAACACAAAACCCTGGTTGAATGCAGAAGTTCGCACTCTGCTGGCAGCCAGGAACGCTGCCTTCAAGTCTGGAGACTCAGAGGAGCTGTGAAAGACCAGGAAAGAGCTGATAGGCTCTATGCACTTGCGTCGTGAATCACTTCCGCATGGACAGGAAAGGTGTTTTCCAGCTTCCGGTCTAAGCCCGGTCTCAGTGAAAATGGTGTGGTCTGAATGTTTACAAGAACTGCCCAAGACAAGTATCAGCTATGTTCATCGTATCGTTGATGTCTGGTCCCCTGCTCCGACAAACAAACGTAACAAGGGATTTAAATTGCATATCTCAAGTTTCCTGCACAACTACGAGGGTAAGTAATGTTAGTTTGATCGCGTTGTGTTGTTGCTACCTGTTAGTGGCTAACGTTAGCCTATTAGCAATGCAATCTTTTTTTTGTGTACTCACGTTATAGAAACAGATTTTCCACACTTAAACAAAATGGCTCATATTTTGTGATCCTTCTACTAACATGCTGCTCTTCTCAGTTTCATGCAAAAATCAGGACACAGATGAAGTCGTTGTCAGGGCTCTGTGTCAGGTCCATGTAGAAAGCTGAAAAACCTCACCGTAGTGTGAAGCTAGGATTGTTCAGATGACAGTTTTAAGATTGATGGTTCAGTAACCCCACGTTCCTGTTAATGGGGATTTAGCTAAGATGGTAATTAAATATTAAATAAAAATAGGATGGAATTGGCTACACTTTAAGAATATGTAAACAGTTGAGTTTGGCCTTGCTTGTCCCCATTGGGTTATTTGCTGCATGCATTGTTCTTCTTTTATGGTTGTTGTTACTTTTAACCCAGTGTTAATTTGGTAATTCATGCACATTAGTTTTACTTTAATCTAAAGAACACACTCACAGCCCTTCTTCTTCTTCTGAAGGCTAGAAGTTACTCTCTGATTTAAGGGGGGTGAACATTTGTGCTCAAAACAGTTTTCAGTTTATTAAAAAAATAGACTGTGTGCACTCTCATGTTATGTTTAACTTGTCTTCTAGTGTCCTGGAGGAGTACGTCGGAGGACTGGGCAGCAGAGCAGAGGAGTGGAGTGAGGATGTCAGTGTGATTCAATCTAGTACAACACGTTATTTATTCAGCTACACGTTATTTATTCAGCTACATGTTTACATTCTTGGTCTAATTATTTTGACCTTGTGTGTTTTTATGCAGCTCTCAGAAACTAAAGTCTTCACTCCCAGACTGCTCCTTCTGTTAGCACCCTAGGAAGCAACAACTCCATTGGCTGACTGCCAGGTTTGGGAGCACCTGTACCTCCACCATCCTCCTCCAGCGGGGACATGAAGGCTTCTGAATTTATCATTTAAGGCATTTGATTGTTAATATGTTTGATTGTTTAACTTTACCCTGTTTTTGACACTATCAAATAAACAAGGTTTTTCAAAGTTTGAACTCTCAAAAAAGTTTATTTTTATTTTACATAGGTACAATTGGGTAACATTCTCACATAACAAAATTAATTTAAAAGATATCCACATACCAAAATACAGTGGTCAATAAAATGTTTAGGTATTGCACTTACCTCCAAACAAAACAGTACAACATATTTCCATCAAGAATATCTACTTACAATTGTAAGACAATGTCAATATAAGAAAATGACAGCATTTTGTTTTTCTTCAAGACTGTGCCATCAGCTTTTCCGTCAAACTTCATATCTCCATTTCCTGACCAAAGAGAAGACTTTACTCTGGAGGAGCAGGGATGAAGGTGTTTGACACCGTAGTTCTGTACAGTCCAGGATAACTTCTGTGTCACTGTAGCGGCCATCAAAATCTTGTGCTGCAGCTCGGGGGTGGCTGCTGGTTATGGTGGGAGTTGGTGAAGACCAGACTCTGTTTGGAAGTGGAGGAAGGTGGTTCTCCTCCTCCAACACCAGGCTTATGCAGCAAAGAGGCGAGGTATATGAATCTTGTGCATCACAGAGCCTGCAGAACCTAGATTAGTGTGTACAGTATATACATGTCAGTACACTAACACACAGTGAACTAAAAACTCAATTTAATATACAATAAAATGACAAGTTAAACAGGTAAAATCAATAAAAAATGAAGTAAAATCAAGTCTCTATGGAGAAAACATTACCTTTGCCCAGGTGTGATATGGTTCTCAGCAGCAGGTGCACATGAGGGAGTGAAGACTTTAGTTTCTGAGAGCTGCATAAAAACACACAAGGTCAAAATAATTAGACCAAGAATGTAAACATGTAGCTGAATAAATAACGTGTAGCTGAATAAATAATGTGTTGTACTAGATGGACTCACACTGACATCCTCACTCCACTCCTCTGCTCTGCTGCCCAGTCCTCCGACGTATTCTTCCAGGACACTAGAAGACAAGTTAAACAACATGAGAGTGCACAGAGTCTATTTTTTTAATAAACTGAAAACTGTTTTAAGCACAAATGTTCACCCCCCTTAAATCAGAGAGTAACTTCTAGCCTTCAGAAGAAGAAGAAGGGCTGTGAGTGTGTTCTTTAGATTAAAGTAAAACTAATATGCATGAATTACCAAATTAACACTGGGTTAAAAGTAACAACAACCATAAAAGAAGAACAATGCATGCAGCAAATAACCCAATGGGGACAAGCAAGGCCAAACTCAACTGTTTACATATTCTTAAAGTGTAGCCAATTCCATCCTATTTTTATTTAATATTTAATTACCATCTTAGCTAAATCCCCATTAACAACAGGAACGTGGGGTTACTGAACCAGCATTCTTAAAACTGTCATCTGAACAATCCTAGCTTCACCCTACGGTGAG
The DNA here is from genome assembly GCA_038048925.1 of Garcialebias charrua. Taxonomy (NCBI): domain Eukaryota; kingdom Metazoa; phylum Chordata; class Actinopteri; order Cyprinodontiformes; family Rivulidae; genus Garcialebias; species Garcialebias charrua. The sequence goes on along the minus strand of JBBPBX010046269.1, from coordinate 13,823 downwards.
GATTAGCTTTCTACATGGACCTGACACAGAGCTCTGACAACGACTTCGTCTGTGTCCTGATTTTTGCATGAAACTGACCCCGGCTTTACACTGCACGCGGCTCCGCCCCGCTCCGGTCCGCAGGTCGCAGCTGAGCGAGTCCAAAGCCCACTGCCTCCGCTCCGCTCAGGTCCACCTGGATGCGCCGCTCCGAGACACGTGCGAGATCGCGCGATAAATCAAGTGAAGTCAGAACAAAACAATTCATTCGGTGGAAGAAGGAGAACAACTGTAGAGAGACTGCTGCCTTGATCTTCTCTCGTAAATAAGCTACATGGTTTGAGCAACAGGAAGTGATGTTTACATTTCAGAATAAAATACGTTTTTATTTATTTATTTCTTGTATTGCGTTTGTAGGCGTAGTCATAGTCATAAATATAATAGTTTAGTCATAGAATAGTCATAAATGATAGTTTGACAGCATTTTTGTACAAATAAATCCGTATAGAGCTAGGATTAGTCCGCCCGTGGTGATTTTATTTTGTAAATACGGAAGTTGTGCTCGTTCCTTTTCCTGTTGGTGCGACGTAATCTTCAAAAGTTGACTCCGGCACAGCTCCGTCATCCGGCAGAAATAGAAAAATTTCTAATTTTGACGGACTGCCGTCCGCTCTCCGCAGCTCGCCGCCGCCGTGCGGAGCCAGTGTAAATTCTGTCATTGATTATAATGGGTGCGTATTTGCTGCGGAGGTCGGACCGGAGCGGGGCGGAGCCGCAACGCATGTGGTGTAATTCCGGGGTGAGAAGAGCAGCATGTTAGTAGAAGGATCACAAAATATGAGCCGTTTTGTTTAAGTGTGGAAAATCTGTTTCTATAACGTGAGTACACAAAAAAAGATTGCGTTGCTAATAGGCTAACGTTAGCCGCTAACAGGTAGCAACAACACAACGCGATCAAACTAACGTTACTTACCCTCGTAGTTGTGCAGGATACTTGAGATATGCAATTTAAATCCCTTGTTACGTTTGCTTGTCGGAGCAGGGGACCAGACATCAACGATATGATGAACATAGCTGATACTTGTCTTGGGCAGCTCTTGTAAACATTCAGACCACACCATTTTTACTGAGACCGGGCTTAGACCGGAAGCTGGAAAACACCTTTCCTGTCAATGCGGAAGTGATTCACGATGCAAGTGCACAGAGCCTATTGCTGGCATGAAGAGGGCCAAGGCCACACATGCACAGAGGATCATGGGTCAGTCACCTCACAAGACCCACGGAGCATGTGGAGGGGGATTAAGTGCATAACTGATTATAAAGGAAGGAGTGTACAATACCCCTAAGACCCATCTCTGCCTGATGCCCTCAACAAGTTTTATGCACGCTTTGAAGACCCAAACAGACCACCCATCACCAGACTCACCTCACCACCGGATGAAGAGCGTCTCAGCGTGACTGCAGCAGAAGTAAGGAGTAGTAGAGAAGAAGAGAGCTTTTAGGTCAGGTAACAAAGAGGAGATGAAAGCCGTGCAGAGAGAGTTGAGGAGAAAAATCCGAGAGGGCAAAGAACACTACAGAGAGAAAATGGAGGTCCAGCTAAAGCAGAATAATGCTAGAGGAGTCTGGAATAGCCTTAAATCTATTTCTGGCCATAAAAAGCCTGTCTCCCAGGAGTGTGGGAACCAGAAGTGGGTGAATGAACTCAATCTATTTTTCAATAGGTTTGATAACTCTCCTGCTCCTCCCACTACACAGGCACCACTGCTGACGCCTCCCTGTCCGACAAGACCGACACACTTTCCTCTAACCTCTCCCACATTCACCCCGCTTCCTCTCAATAAGAACTCACCTCCAAACATGTCTCCTGCTGACGTACATTCCAGCACAACCACCCCGCCCCCCCAATCCAGCCTGACATTTACAGCACCCCAGGTGAGAAATGAGCTCAGGAGGATAAAGACCAGGAAGGCTGCAGGTCCAGATGGCATCAGCTCAAGACTTCTCAGGACCTGTGCAGATGAGCTGTGTGATGTGACTGGGTATATATTTAATCTCAGCTTGAGATTAGGGAAAGTCCCACAGCTGTGGAAGACATCTTGCGTGGTACCAGTCCCGAAGACCCCACATCCAAAAGACCTCAACAGCTACAGGCCGGTGGCATTGACATCTCACCTGATGAAGACCTTGGAGAGGCTGATTCTTTCCCACCTCCGCCCCCTGGTGAGCCCATCTATGGACCCACTACAGTTTGCCTACCAATCTGGCATTGGAGTGGAGGATGCCATTATCTACCTCCTTCACAGCTCTCTTTCTCATCTGGAGACTACTGGGAGCACAGTGAGAATCATGTTTTTTGATTTCTCTAGTGCTTTCAATACCATCCAACCAGTGATATTGAAAGATAAGCTGGAGAACGCAGGTTTGGACCATGAGCTCATCACCTGGATCCTGGATTACCTCACAAAAAGACCACAGTATGTGAGGATCCAGGGTTGTCAGTCAGACATGGTTGTCTGCAGCGTGGGGGCTCCACAAGGAACAGTCCTTGCCCCCTTCCTTTTCACCCTCTACACCGCTGACTTTCAGTACAGCTCTGCCAGCTGTCACCTGCAGAAGTTCTCAGATGACTCTGCTATCGTCGGTCTCATCAAAGATGGAGATGATGGGGAGTACAGAGAACTGACTAAGAACTTTGTGGAGTGGTGCCAGAGGAACTGTCTGCAGATCAACACCGGAAAAACAAAAGAACTTGTGGTGGACTTTCGCAGGTCCAAACGGTCTCCTGCTGTGCCAGTGAACATTCAGGGAATGGACATTGAGATCGTGAGGTCCTACAAGTACCTGGGTGTTCATCTTAACAACAAGCTGGACTGGACTGACCACACTGCTGCCCTCTATAAGAAAGGACTGAGCAGACTGCATCTACTGAGGAGACTCAGGTCCTTCGGTGTGCAGGGGACTCTTCTCAGGACCTTCTTTGATGCTGTGGTGGCATCAGCCATCTTCTATGGAGTGGTCTGTTGGGGTAGCAGCATCTCTACTGCTGACAGGAAGAGACTGAACAAGATCCTCAAGAAATCCAGCTCTGTCCTTGGGTGTCATGTTGACCCAGTGGAGGTGGTGGCTGACAGGAGAATGAGGACCAAGCTTCAGCGCATGCTGGTGTTCCCGTCCCACCCCATGCATGACACTCTGACAGCCCTGAGCAGCTCCTTTAGTGCCAGGCTGCGGCACCCTAAGTGCGTGAAGGAAAGATACCGTAGGTCTTTCCTTCCGGCCGCCATCAGACTGTACAACACGCGCTGCTCTTAGTAGCTCTTAGTAGCTATATTTTGTTTTATACTGTTTCAGTGTTTTTTTGTACTAATTTGTATTATTTATGTATATAGAGATTTTTTAACATTTTTCTGAACTGGTCCCTGTCCTCTATGCTGCTGTGACAATGTAAATTTCCCCACTGTGGGATTAATAAAGGCATCTTATCTTATCTTATCAGGAGGATTAATCCACACAAAGCAACTGGACCGGACAACATTCCCGGGAAAGTGTTAAAAGAATGTGCTGACCAGCTCTGAGATGTGCTGGCCAACATCTTTAACACCTGACTTGCCCTGGAAACAGTTCCCACCTGCCTGAAGACCGCCACCATCATCCCAGTCCCAAAAAGCTCTAAAGTGACTGGCCTGAATGACTATCGGCCGGTGGTCCTCACCCCAATAGTGGCTAAATGCTTTGAAAAACTGGTCATGACCCACATCAAAACATCCATCAACATCAACGAGGACCCTCATCAGTATGCGTACCGCGAGAACTGATCAACAAAGGACGCCATCTCCTCTGTGGTCCACACTGCTCTCACCCACCTGGATCAGAAGGACTCATACGTCCGTATGCTCTTTGTGGACTTCACATCTGCCTTCAACACCATGATCCCCCAAACTCTGATGGACAAACTATCCACACTTGGACTAAGCCCCTCCATTTGTAACTGGGTGCTAGACTTCTTAACAAACAGACCACAGTCAGTGAAGATTCACAACTTCTCCTCATCTACCATAACCCTCAGCACTGGCTCTCCTCAAGGATGTGTGTTGAGCCCTCTCCTGTTCACTCTGCTCACATATGATTGTGCAGCCACCCATCCAGGCTGTCATATTGTAAAGTTTGCAGATGATACAGCTGTGGTGGGATGCATCACAAACGATGATGAGTCCAGCTACAGGCAAGAGGTGGAACACCTGGAGAGCTGGTGCTAGGACAATAACCTTCACATCAATGTGAAGAAGACGAAGGAGATGATTATGGATTTCAGAAGGAACAAACACACCTACACCCCACTGAACATAAGTGGATCTGCGGTGGAAGTGGTCTCCAGCTACAAGTACTTGGGTGTACACTTGAATGATAGCCTCAGCTGGAGCAACAACACCACCAGCCTGATCAAGAAAGGTAATCAGAGACTCTACTTCCTCAGACGGCTGAGACGAGCTGGTCTGAGAAGCTCAGTCCTCACCTACAGGTATGCAGTGGAGAGCATCCTGTGCTCCAGCATTAACATGTGGTATGGAGGCTGCACAGAGGTCTGTTGGAGTCAGTCTCCCCACCATCACAGATATTTACACCTCCAGATGCAGGAAGAGGGCCACCTGCATCATGAAAGACCACACTTACCCAGCACACACACTCTTTGCCCCACTCCCCTCAGGACGGAGGTTGAGGAGCATCAAATGTAGAACCACTAGACTGAGGAACAGCTTCTACCCTGAGGCTGTTAGACTCATGAATAAATAAACAATAAGAATACATAATCACTGCAAAATATCACATCATGCTGATGCTGATCTGTTTCATGTTGCTGTGTTCATATGTGACCATCTGCTCATACAGCCTCATGTTCGTGCTGCTGTTTGTAATGATGTTTCTCTATTACATTAGTGCTTAGTGTATTTCTAGTTGATGTTTTTCTTAGTTATATCCTATATGTTATTACTGTTTTTCTCTTACATTTTGTTGTTGGATGTAACTGGGACCCTGTGTACATAATCTCGTTTCATCACATGTACCACATGCGGTGCAAATGACAATAAAGATTCTCTGACTCTGATGTAGTTTTTAATGTTCAAGTATTTTTTTAGCAACAATAAAGTTTATAAATTGTCATTTATAACAGCGGTAAAACTCCTAAAGGTTGACACTGGAAGGGGGATTTAGCTGTTAATTAACTTTGTTAAATTCGAATGGGTGGTATTAAAAATAACTTATCACAGGCGGTCCTTTGTTCAGAACAGAATAACTATTTTTTCTGCCTTTAAAATTGCTTTTTGTAGTAATATGTTGGTGTTAATGTATATGCAGACAGAATATGGTAGGGGTGTAACGGTACACATGGGTGTACTGAACCGTTTCGCTACGGCACATTCGGTTCGGTCCACCTGTGTACCGTTTAAGTTATTTTTTTCACTCATTAAATTTTATTAACAGGAGATTATGCACCGCGGAACTAAAATTCCTAGGCGTGTTTCAGCACGGCGCTATTATCTTGCAGCACGCGTAGCATTTAGCAGCCTAGCATCTCGTTGCAGTCTCCTGTTTGGGAACATTATAGCTTTCTTGTTAAAAGACCTGAACAAATCCAAAGCTGTGAGTCAACATTATTTCACGGAGATTGGATCTGCAGCAGACAACACATCTAACTTGTTAACGTTCTTGAAAGAACATCATCTCAAGGTGAACATCTTCTACAAGCAAGAAAAGCAGCTTGTTGCAAACACCGCTAACAGCAGCAGCATTTAAACAACCTTCATCAGGTAATTCAGATCAGTCCAGAGCAATAACACAAACTGTAGGAGTTTTTAAAGCTCTGGATCTACGTCTGAATGTTGTTGATGCGCTGACTTTAAAGTTCTTGAGCCCGGCTACAACATCCATCATGTCAACATTTCAGCCAAAATGTTCAGCACTTTAAGAAAAAGCTCAAACTGATATTGCCAACAAGCCCTGGAGCTGATTAAAGCCCTGATGATGATGATGACCGAGAGATTCAATCAGCTCATTATTATTATTATTATTATTTAATTAACCTTTTTAATTTAAAATTATATTCTTATTAACTCATTTTTTTAACCTCCTTGTGTTTTATTTCCAGTCTGGGACAGAGATAGCATCTGACTTCTTCCTCTTCAGGCAAATCCACCAGAGATCACCTGCAGCTAAGAAGTGTGTAATGACTGAACTGTGAACTTTTCTAGGGACCTGTCCCACCTGAGGGAGCAGGTCCGAGAAGAGGTTGTTGTGAGTAATCAGGACAAATACAGCCACACTGTTGCTTCTGTTGTTACTGAGATGATTTTCTCCACCGTTGGAGATATTCACTGTAACTAGATCTGTGACACTTGATTAGTTGGATTGTAAACAGTCTGTTGCTGCTTATTGTTCTGGTTCTGACTGTTATTGTATTTATTAAGATTTTTATTATTGTTAGTATAGTTTTTTATTGTAAAGAGTGCCGTTTATTTCAAATATCACCCAAACGGGTCACTTTTCTTTTTATACAAACATATTGTTTACTTGCCATATTTTCAAAATAAACATTTTGTAAGTCTTTATTTTGTCTTCTTTTTTTTGTACCGAAAATTTACTGAACTGAAATGTGATTTTAGTGTACCGTTACACCCCTAGAAGATGGCGATTGTGTGTGTGTGTGTGTGTGTGTGTGTGTGTGTGTATGTGTGTGTGTTGAAGTAACATTGTCTTTATTGTACATGTGTTTCAGTGGTTCCTGCCTCTGTTTAGAGCTGATTAAGAAGAAGAAACTCCTCAAGACTGAAGGCCTGATGTTGACCAGCAGGACCCAGAGCCTCTTATCATAAAGTGGAAGAAAAGACCCTTAGACCAGTCTTGTGGGTAACCAACTCAGTATGGAGGAGACCGATATCAGGTTTTAGGTCACTACAGTTTCTTTAGAGAGTGAGGAGGATAAGAACAAAAACTTACCAGGAACCTAGATTAAAAAATTCACAAAGACCGTTCCAGCTCTTCAAAGACTGATGTTAACGAGGACGATGAAGAGGATGGTGAAATGACCAATCCTGACTCTCTGCTAAAGAACTCATCAGACTCTGAATCAGAACGTGAAGACAGTATGAAAGACTGGAAGGAAAGCAGCTCTCCTGAATCAGAGGTAAAAACTGTCAACAAATCTTTGAGCTGCTCTGAGTGTGATACGCAGTATGTCAGTAACCGGACTCTTCAAAGACACATGACAAGTCATTCTGGAGTGAAGTCTTCAAGCTGTCTGCTTAATAAGAAATGTGTTGGAGAGAAGATAAATGTAGAGTCATGCAGGAAAGTCCAGGCAATGCCAAAATCAATAAGCTGTGATGACTGTGGTAAAATATTTATTTTTAAATCAAAATTAAAAAGACACATGAGAGTCCACACAGGAGACAAGCCATTTCCTTGTAAACTTTGTGGACAAAGATTTAGGGAGAAGACAAGTTTAAACAGACACATGAGAGTCCACACAGGAGACAAGCCATTTCCTTGTGAACTTTGTGGACAAAGATTTAGTCATAAGACGAGTTTAAACTCACACATGAGAGTCCACACAGGAGACAAGCTGTTTCCATGTGATCTTTGTGGACATAGATTTAGTCGGAAGGTAAATTTAAACTCGCACATGAGAGTCCACACAGGAGAGAAGCCGTTTCCTTGTGAATTTTGTGGACAAAGATTTAGTCGGAAGGATTGTTTAAACAAACACATGGGAGTCCACACAGGAGACAAAACATTTCCTTGTGAACTTTGTGGACAAAGATTTAGTCGGAAGGATACTTTAAACTCACACATGGGAGTCCACACAGGAGACAAGCCATTTCCTTGTGAACTTTGTGGACATAGATTTAATCGTAAGACACATTTAAACAGACACATGAGAGTCCACACAGGAGACAAGCCATTTCCTTGTGATTTTTGTGGACAAAGATTTAGTCAGAAATCAACTTTAAACTCACACATGAGAGTCCACACAGGAGATAAGCCATTTCAATGTGATGTTTGTGGGCAAAGATTTAGTCATAAGACAAGTTTAAACTCACACATGAGAGCCCACACAGGAGACAAGCCGTTTCCATGTGATCTTTGTGGACATAGATTTAGGCAGAAGGCAAGTTTAAACTCACACATGAGAGTCCACACAGGAGACAAGCCGTTTCCATGTGATCTTTGTGGACATAGATTTAGGCATAAGACAGATTTAAACAGACACAGGAGAGTCCACACAGGAGACAAGCCATTTCCTTGTGATCTTTGTGTACAAAGATTTAGTCAGAAGGCAAGTTTAAACTCACACATGAGAGTCCACACAGGACACAAGCCATTTCCTTGTGAACTTTGTGGACAAAGATTTAATCGTAAGACACATTTAAACAGACACATGAGAGTCCACACAGGAGACAAACCGTTTCCATGTTAACTTTGTGGACAAAGATTTAGTCAGAAGACAAATTTAAACTCACACATGAGAGTCCACACAGGAGTGGAAACTTTCTACCAGAAAATATTAAAATAATTATTATAGGCCATGAGATGCAACTGGTGTTTTAACAACCAAATAAAATTAATTTTGATTCTGCAAAATATATTCAGTAACAATTTTTGAACAAGTGTCTAATCTATGATTTGCTCCTAATTTCTCAAGAATACTTTAAAAACAAATTAGACCTTAGATCATAATTTGGACTATAGATGTTGGTTCTAAAATACTGGTTCAGTGGCTGTGCAATAATGTGAAGAACCAACCAACCAACCAACCAATCAAATTGTTTTTTCGAACAGTCAGACCCCATGAAATGTTATTCATGTAATTCCTGAGAGAATTGTTATTTAATCAGTTAGTTACTAGGTTATTAACAGATTTCTCATGCAGATGAACTACTGTAATTGTGTGGGGGGGGTTTTTTCTTCCTTTTTTTTTTTTTTTTCAAATAAAAAATCTCTTGCCCCAGATGGCTATCCAGCAAAATTTTATAAAGAGTTTTGGAATATATTGGAACCAATATTTCACAGAATGCTATTAGAGTCAGAAGAAAATGGCAGGCTTCCAACACATATGAATTCAGCCAACATTAGTCTCCTTTTAAAATCAGGCTAGGACCCATTATTGCCTACCAGTTATCGTCCCATCTCTCTTATTAAAGCTGTGGTATGTAAGATTGTAATGTAGTCTGTAACTTTTCAAACAATATATTTTGAACATATTTCTTCACTCAGTCACTATCTACTGACAAACTGATGTTAGACAAAGTAATCTCTGAAAAAAACTACTGTATAGTCCCCTTGCTTCTCTATCAGCATTTATAAAAACACTGAAAACACGAGAGTGACCAGGACACTGACCAGCCAATCAAAACAGAGTTGTTTGTCACTCCACAACCCACGCCCCCGCCTGTCACTCACAGCCTCAGCGTTGCGGCTCGTTCTCATTTAAAGGATTGCAAAGCGATGCAGGACTGTTTTTTATGTGACACAAAATGTATTAAATATCCCTTCTTTATGCCAGAGCTGGACTTTTATTTAGTTTTTTTGCCAAAAGCCAAGTGATCGCTTCATCCTTCACTGACAGGAATGAGGAAATGGATTTGTCACGACTCACGAGCGAATTAAAACATGTCCAAACGTTGCTTCGTGAACCTCTGATGATTTCTGCTGGATTTTGTGTTGTTGGATGAGTGATTCATGGTTTTATTAAATTTTTTAAACAGTTATATTATCATATAAACACAGAACTTGGGAGCGCAGAGACCGGAGGTGGAGCATTCCAGACATTCCAGACCAGCTCTGACAGACATGAGGAAATCACGAGCGAATTAAATCATGTCCAAACGTTGCTTCGTGAACCTCTGATGATTTCTGCTGGATTTTGTGTTGTAGGACTAGCGCTCCATGGTTATATTTTATTTTATTAGAAGGTTTTATTACCATAAATACAGAATATCGCAGCGGCTCTGAGCAGAGAGCAGCAGGGGGCGGAGCAGATCCCAAGTTCAGCTGCAGAGCACTGTGCCATATATGGCTCTGAGGGGAGGGAGCAGAATGCTTTTCTGCGCTGGAAATATTTCTAAGTCCCAGAGTGTTCAGGAGTGTTCAAATATCGCAGACCCTAGCTTTAATGTTGATGTTAAAATAATTTGTAAAGCCCTCTCTAAATGATTAGAGAAGATAACTCCTTTCATTATTCATCCAGATATAACTGGATTTATAAAGGAAAGACACTCGACTACAAACACTTGCAGATTATATAATTTAATAGAGCATTCATATAGTAAAAATATTGAAACAGCTATTTTATCTTTAGACACAGAAAAAACATTCCATAGAGTAAATTGGAATTTTTTTAATATGCTACCTTGTTTACATTTGGATTTGGAAACTATTTTATTAATTGGTTAAAAATATAATATAACTCACCAAAAGCATGTGTCAGGACAAATAATCAAATATCTTCAAGCTTTTGTTTACAGAGGGGCACAAGACAGGGATGTCCACTTTCACTCACACTATTTGCTATGTTTACTGAACCTTTAGCAGCAGCAATAAGGCAAACTGCTGATATTAAAGGCATACAGTGTAAAAAAATATAGAACACAAAATGTCTTTATGCTGACGATGTTTTACTTTTTCTTAAAAAATCAGAAAACTATATTATTGCAGGGTGTCCGCGGGGTCTTGAAAGTTATTAAAAGTTGATAAATCAATTTAGGGAAAATTAAGGGTCTTGAAAAGTATTAAAAAGTCTTGAAAGCGATTTGATGAGGTATTATTATTTTTGCTGTTATTCTAGCTTTAAATAATTTGACAGCAAAAAGTATGTATGACTAATATTTGTTTTCCTCACCGCGGAGGATTCAGAAACTGCTTCGCACCAATCTAGAGTGTCAGGTTACAACAGCCTTATAAGGTAAAAAAAAAAAAACTCTGCAGCACGAGTTGAACCGGGTGAGGGGGGAAGGTGGAAGCAGATTAGAGGCGGTGTTTTCCAAGGAAATTAAGACAATTTTACAAATGACCAACGCAGAGAAAACTGTTCGACCAAGTCCTTTAAAATGTGGGAGCTCGACGCTTCATTATTATTTTTTTTAAACTGCGCGACATGCAGCTTTTAAAAGTGACGACACGACACGGGAGAACAACGCTAATGAAACGTAAACATGACGGAGTCGTAAAGTAACAGCAGCAGTAAGTCTCTACATTAAACCATTTGTTCTGTTTCAAAGTGAGAAAACATAATGTTAGTGTCTCTGCTCTGTACTGTATTGAACGCCTTTTTTATTTTTTGACTAGCCATCTTTTTTGTGTATGTCCTAATTATATTGGGATAGGTTAATAAATGTATTTTACCTAAAGTCAAAAGTCGTTAAAGAGCAAATTTTTCCTTATGCTGTAGAGGAGAAAGAGCCCAGGTAACACATTGTCTGGAAAGTAAAATACCGTAATTAAAATCAGTGATGCTGTTCTGAGTCTATCACTAAATCAGAAAACTGTAAAAAGCCCCTCCTAAATTCACTGTTGGTGGTTATTAAAATGTCACCTGTTCATTGGGTAAAGTTAATATTCTTATTTTTATATGTGCAGTTGTGTCACCATTGTTTAGTAAAATGGCATGTTGTGTTACCAATAAAACTAAATAAAAATTAACAAATTAAAAGTCAATTGCACCCCTAAAGTCACCGATAAATTGTCACATTAATTTCATTATCTTAGCCGCATAGTGAGTTTAAAAACAGGATGATGTCTATATGAACTAGTTGAATGAGGTGTCTCTAAAATATCCTGATGCATGATCAATAATTTCAACAATCTTTTAATCTGTCCACAGGACCTGACTTTATTTTGTTAGATGTCTCTAAAATAGTTATTTAATCAAGTGTTTACATGTAGGTAAACATAGATGTTTAACAACTTGTTAAAATACACCAGAATGCAGGAAATGGCATCTACGGTACTTTATAAAAAAAATTCTGGCAAAACATTTAAGAAATGAGTTTTTACTGTTAGCAAAATGTTCTGCTGTACTGTATTTGGCTTGCTGCTGTTGTTGTTTGTTAATTTTTTGGTTTACACAATCTTTCCTATTTATGTATGTCCTCATTAAATTAGGTTAGTAAATGACTTACCTGAAGCATGATAAAAAAAACAAAATCTTTCGGGGGGGGTTGGTGCAACGTTTGTCACCTTTTTCATCCCTTCTGAGTTTGCAGGTATGCTTTACGACTAGGCCTATCTTGTGCGCATGCGTGGCTGCTTTAGCTCCAAGTTGAGTCTGTGTGTTTGAGTAAGTTGCCGCGAGACCGTGAGAACAATGGGTAAATGCAAGTTTTCGGACTCCTGGTTGGAGATGCCTGATTTTCAAGAATGGCTGAGGCCTGTCGCCAAGAATAACCGCGAGGCTTATTGTACATTTTGTTAAAAAAAAGATGAGCGTAGTCTCAATGGGCATAAATGCCTTGAAGTCCCATATGACTGGAGCTAGATAAGAGAAAAGTTCTACAAGAGGTGTGCGATTCTCTGCAAAAAGATGCAGATCAGTTGGCAGAGCAGGCAGAGGGAAAGTCAGGTTCTTTAATCGCCCAACTGATCACCAAGTCCAATGTCTTGAGAAGGAGACGTAAAGAAAAACTCAGTGAGCTGGTGCAAACTGAAGAGTTGCTGGAATGCAAAGCAACTGCACTGAGGCACATGTAATGATTACTGTGTTTATTTCGTATTCTCCATTGTTCAACCAAGTTACTTTAAAATAGCTACGAGTCTTGTTGTAACCTAAGCTATATTTTCTTAAACCTAGTCGTGGTTCAGTTTCTTCTTTTGAACTTTTTTCTTTCCACTGTATCTCAGTTCTGTTATAAATTTGAGATTCATGGATTTAATTGAAAACAACAGCAGTTTTGTAAATCAAAGATTTGTTGCTTAATAAAACAAAGTGACGATAAGGTCTTGAATTTATTTTGGAAGGTCTTGAAAAAGTCTTGAAAAGGTATTGAAATTAACTTCATTATTCCTGCATATACCCTGTATTATCGAATTAATAAACTCATTCTCAAAAGTTTCTGATTATTCTATAAATTGGTCAAAATCTACAGCTCTTTCAATAAATTGCGTGTGTAATACTTATTTAAATGAAAGACTACAATCGGGTAACATTACCGTATTTTCCAGAATATAGGTCGCGGCTTTTTGTCTGTTTTGCATGACCTGCGACCTATATTCAGGTGCAACCTATTTATGGCTTTTTATCACTTTCGGCCACTAACGTTCTAAAATAAGCTGATTTGTAATCATTTATTAACAAAAATTAAACAGACACACTAACATATATATTCAGCTAACAAATATTTATAGGTGCGACCCGTATATGGATTTTTCCAATTTTTTGCAATAATTGGACAATGCAACCTATATTTCGGTGCGACCTATATTCCAGAAAATACGGTACATACTTGGGTATTAAGATTTCTCCTAGATTAGAAGACTTAATAAAATTAAATCATATACCACTTTTAAAGAAAATTGAAGACGATCTTACTAGATGGAAATCTCTACCCATATCTCTTATGGGAAGAGTTGCCTCAGTAAAACTGATGGTCCTGCTGAGAATAAATTATTTATTCTCCATCCATCCATCCATCCATCCATCCCATCCATCCATCCATCTTCTTCCGCTTATCCGGTTCGGGTCGTGGGGGTAGCAGCCTAAGTAGGGAGGCCCAGACTTCCCTCTCCCCAGCCACTTGGAGCAGCTCCTCCGGGGAATCCCAAGGCGTTCCCAGGCCAGCCGAGAAACATAG